>CM047482.1:32647802-32681057 GCA_026122505.1 Aldabrachelys gigantea
AACGCCCAGCTCTGCCTCAACAGGACCCCTGACGCCGAGCTCCGGGGATCACAGGCCCCTAACGCCCACTTACGGGGATCACATGCACCCTAACGTCTACCATAGGGTCCACAGGCCCCCTCACGCCCAGCTCCGGGGAACACAGGCCCCCTAACGCCTATCATCGGGTCCACAGGCCACCTAACGCCCAGCTCTGGGTCCTCAGGCCCCCTAACGCCCAGCTCCGGGTCCACGGGCCCCCTAACGCCCCTGCACTGGGAGCAGGGACCCCTAACGCCCACCATCGCGTCCACAGGCCCCCTAACGCCCAGCTCCGGGTCCTCAGGCACCCAAACGCCCAGCACCGGGGCCACGGGAACCCTAATGCCCAGCCCGGGGTCCACAGGCCCGAAAAGGCCTAGCTCCGGGGACCACAGGGCCCCTAACGCCTAACATCCGGTCCACAGCCCCCTAACACCCAGTTCCGGGCCCACTGGCGCCCTAACGCCCAGCTCCAGGGACCACAGGCCCCCCTAACGCCTACCATCGGTTTCACAGGCCCCCCTAACGCCCAGCTCCGGGGACCACAGGCCCCTTAACGCCAACCATCGGGTCCACAGGCCCAATAACGCCCAGCTCCACGGACGAAAGACTCCCTAACGCCTACCATCGGGTCCTCAGGCCCCCCAACGCCCAGCTCCGGGGACCTCAGGCCCCCTAAAGCCCAGCTCCCGGTCATCAGGCCCCCCTAACGCCTGCCATCGGGTCCATAGGAACCCTAACGCCCAGCTCCGAGTCCGCAGGCCCGCTAACGCCCACCATCTGGTCCACAGGCCCACTAACACCCAGCTCCGGGGACCTCAGGCCCCCTAACGCCCAGCTCCGGGTCCACAGGCCCCCTAACGCCCTGCTCCGGGGACCTCAGGCCCCCTGTCGCCCAACTCCCGGGGACCTCAGGCCCCCTGACGCCTGCGATCGGCTCCATAGGAGCCCTAAGGCCCAGCTCCGGGTCCTCAGGCCCCCCTAACGCCCAGCTCCGGAGACCAACAGGCCCCCTAACGCCCAGCTCCGGAGACTACAGGCCCCCTAACACCCACCATCGGGTTCACATGGACCCCTAACGCCCAGCTCCGGGTCCCACAGGCCCCCTAACGCCCAGCTACGGAGACCACAGGCCCCCTAACCGCCAGCTCAGGAGACCACAGGCCCCCTAACACGCACCATCGGGTCCACAGGCCCGCTAAACTCCAGCTCCGGGGTCCACAGGCTCCCTAACGCCTACCATCGGTCCACAGGCCTCCTAACGCCCAGCTCCGGGGACCTCAGGCCCCCTAACGCCCAGCTCCGGGTCATCAGGCCCCCTAACGCCTGCCATCGGGTCCATAGGAACCCTAACGCCCAGCTCCGGTCCACAGGCCCCCTAACGCCCAGCTCCGGGGACCGCAGGCCCCCTAACACACACCATCGGGTCCACAGGCCCCCTAACCTCCAGCTCCGGGGTCCACAGGCCCCCTAACGCCTACCTTCGTGTCCACAGGCACCCTAACGCACACCTCCTGGAACCTCAGGCATCCTAACGCACAGCTGCGGATCCTAAGGCACACTAACGCACACCATCGGCTTCACAGCCCCCTAACGCACAGCTTCCGGTGGACATCAGGCCTCCTAACGCCCAGCTCCGGGTCCACAGGGCCCCTAACGACAAGCTCCGGGACCACAGGCCCCCTAACGCCCAGCTTCGGGTCCTCAGGACCCCTAACGCCCACGATCGGGTCCACAGGCCCCCTAACGCCCTTCTCCGGGGACCTCAGGCCCCCTAACGCCCAGCTCCTGGTCCACAAGCCCCCTAACACCAAACATCGGGTCCACAGGCCCCCTAACGCCGAGCTCCGGGGACCTCAGGCTCCCTGACGCCTACCATCGGGAGCACAGGCACCCTAACGCCCCCTCCGGGGACCTAAGGCCCCGTAACGCACAGCTGCGGATCCTAAGGCCCACTAACGCCCACCATCTGCTTCACAGCCCCCTAACGCCCAGCTCGGAGTCCACAGGCCCCCTAACGCCCACCATCGGGTTCACAGGCCCCCTAACGCCCAGCTCCTGATCCGCAAGCCCCCTAACCACCCGCCATCGGGTCCACAGGCCCCCCTAACGCCCAGCTCCCCGAGACCTCAGGCTCCCTGACGCCTACCATCGGGACCACAGATCCCCTAAAGCCCAGCTCCGGGGACATCAGGCCCCCTAACGCCCACCATCGGGTCCACAGGCCCCCCTAACGCCCACCATCGGGTCCACAGGCCCCCCTAACGCCCAGCTCCGGAGACCACAGGCCCCCTAACGTCCACCACCGGGTCCACAGGCCCCCTAACGCCCTGCTCCGGGGACCTCAGGCCCCTAACGCCCAGTTCCTGGTCCGCAAGCCCCCTAACACCCACCATCGGGTCCACAGGCCCCTAACGCCCAGCTCCGGGGACCACAGGCCCTCTAACGCCTACCATCGGGGTGCACAGGCCCCCAAACGCCCAGCTCCGGGGACCTCATGCCCCCTAACGCCCATCATCGTCTCCACAGGCTCCCTAAAGCCTTCCCATCGGGTCCACAGGCCCCCCCTAACGCCCAGCTCCGGGTCCACAGGGCCCCCTAACGCCCAGCTCCGGAGACCACAGCCCCCTAACGCATACCATCGGGTCTACAGGCCCCCCCCTAACGCCCACCATCGGGTCCACAGGCCCCCTAACCTCCAGCTCCGGTGTCCACAGTCCCCCTAACGCCTACCATCGGTCCACAGGCCCCCTAACGCCCACCTCCTGGAACCTCAGGCATCCTAACGCACAGCTGCGGATCCGAAGGCCCACTAACGCCCACCATCGGCTTCACAGCCCCCTAACGCACAGCTCCGGTGACCTCAGGCCTCCTAACGCCCACCTCCGGGTCCACAGGCCCCCCTAACGACCAGCTCCCGGGTCCTCAGGACCCCTAACGCCCAGCTCCGGGTCCTCAGGACCCCCAACACCAAACATCGGGTCCACAGGCCCCCTAACGACGAGCTCCGGGGACCTCAGGCTCCCTGACGCCTACCATCGCGTCCACAGGTAGCCTAACGCTCCCTCCGGGGACCTAAGGCCCCCCTAACGCACAGCTGCGGATCCTAAGGCCCACTAACGCCCCACCATCTGCTTCACAGGCCCCCTAACGCCCAGCTCCGGAGACCACAGGCCCCCTAACGTCCACCATCGGGTCCACAGGCCCCCCTAACGCCCTGCTCCGGGGACCTCAGGCCCCCCTAACGCCAAGCTCCTGGTCCGCAAGCCCCCTAACACCCACCATCGGGTCCACAGGCCCCCTAACGCCCAGCTCCCGGAACCTCAGGCTCCCTGACGCCTACCATCGGGTCCACAGACCCCCTAAAGCCCAGCTCCGGGGACATCAGGCCCCCTTACGCCCACCATCGGGTCCACAGGCCCCCTAACGCCCAGCTCCGGAGACCACAGGCCCCCTAACGCATACCATCGAGTCCACAGGCCCCCTAAGGCAGAGCTCCGAGACCCCCAGCCCCCTAACGCCCAGTTCCGGGGACCACAGGCCCCCTAACACCTACTATCGGGTCCGCAAGCCCAAGAACGCCCAGTTCTGGGTCCACAGGCCCCCTAACGCTCAGCTCCGGGGATCACAGGCTCCCTAACGCCTAACATCGGGTCCACAGGCACCCTAACGCCCACTGTCGGGTCCACAGGCACCCTAACGCCCAGCTCCGAGGACCTCAGGCCCCCCTAATGCCCACCATCGGTCCACAAGCCCCCTAACGCCCAGCTCCGGGTCCACAGGACCCCTAACGCCCAGCCCTGGGAACAGAGAACCGCTAAAGGCAAGAACGGGGTCCACAGGCCCCTAACGCCCAGCTCCGGGTCCACAGGCCCCCCTAACGCCCAGCTCCGGGTCCTCAGGAGCCCTAACGCCTACGCATCGGGGCCCACAGGCCCCCTAATGCCCAGCTCCGAGTCCTCAGGAGCCCTAGCGCCTACCATCGGGCCCACAGGCCCCCTAACGGCCCAGCTCGGGTCCACAGGACACCTAACGTCCAGCTCCGGGGATCACATGCACCCCTAAAGCCTACCATAGGGTCCACAGGGCCCCCTAACGCCCAGCTCCGGATCCACAGGCCCCCCTAACGACCAGCTCCGGGTAAACAGGCCCCCTAACGCCTACCATCGGTCCACAGGAACCTTACCGCCCAGCCCGGGGACCACAGGCACCCCTAACGCCCCACCATCGGCTCCACAGGCACCCTAACGCCCAGCTCCGGGGACCACAGGCCCCCTAACGCCCAGCTCCGGGTTCTCAGGAAACCTAACGCCTACCATCGGGTCCATAGGCCCCCTAACGCCCAGCTCTGCCTCAACAGGACCCCTGACGCCGAGCTCCGGGGATCACAGGCCCCCTAACGCCCACTTACGGGGATCACATGCACCCTAACGTCTACCATAGGGTCCACAGGGCCCCCTCACGCCCAGCTCCGGGGAACACAGGCCCCCTAACGCCTATCATCGGGTCCACAGGCCACCTAACGCCCAGCTCTGGGTCCTCAGGCCCCTAACGCCCAGCTCCGGGTCCACGGGCCCCCTAACGCCCTGCACTGGGAGCAAGGGACCCCTAACGCCCACCATCGCGTCCACAGGCCCCCTAACGCCCCAGCTCCGGGTCCTCAGGCACCCAAACGCCCAAGCACCGGGGCCACGGGAACCCTAATGCCCAGCCGGGGTCCACAGGCCCGAAAAGGCCTAGCTCCGGGGACCACAGGGCCCCTAACGCCTAACATCCGGTCCACAGCCCCCTAACACCCAGTTCCGGGCCCACTGGCGCCCTAACGCCCAGCTCCAGGGACCACAGGGCCCCCTAACGCCTACCATCGGTTTCACAGGCCCCCTAACGCCCAGCTCCGGGGACCACAGGCCCCTTAACGCCAACCATCGGGTCCACAGGCCCAATAACGCCCAGCTCCACGGACGAAAGACCCCCTAACGCCTACCATCGGGTCCTCAGGCCCCCCAACGCCCAGCTCCGGGGACCTCAGGCCCCCTAAAGCCCAGCTCCGGGTCATCAGGCCCCCTACACGCCTGCCATCGGGTCCATAGGAACCCTAACGCCCCAGCTCCGAGTCCGCAGGCCGCTAACGCCCACCATCTGGTCCACAGGCCCCACTAACACCCAGCTCCGGGGACCTCAGGCCCCCTAACGCCCAGCTCCGGGTCCACCAGGCCCCCTACACGCCCTGCTCCGGGGACCTCAGGCCCCCTGTCGCCCAACTCCGGGGACCTCAGGCCCCCTGACGCCTGCGATCGGCTCCATAGGAGCCCTAAGGCCCAGCTCCGGGTCCTCAGGCCCCCTAACGCCCAGCTCCGGAGACCACAGGCCCCCTAACGCCCAGCTCCGGAGACTACAGGCCCCCTAACACCCACCATCGGGTTCACAGGACCCCTAACGCCCAGCTCCGGGTCCACAGGCCCCCTAACGCCCAGCTACGGAGACCACAGGCCCCCTAACACGCACCATCGGTCCACAGGCCCCCTAAACTCCAGCTCCGGGGTCCACAGGCTCCCTAACGCCTACCATCGGTCCACAGGCCCCCTAACGCCCAGCTCCGGGGACCTCAGGCCCCCTAACGCCCAGCTCCGGGTCATCAGGCCCCCTAAACGCCTGCCATCGGGTCCATAGGAACCCTAACGCCCCAGCTCCGGGTCCACAGGCCCCCTAAACGCCCAGCTCCGGGGACCGCAGGCCCCCTAACGCCCAGCTCCGGGACCGCAGGCCCCCTAACACACACCATCGGGTCCACAGGCCCCCTAACCTCCAGCTCCGGGGTCCACAGGCCCCCTAACGCCTAGCATCGGGTCCACAGGCCCCTAAAGCCTAACATCGGTTTCACAATAGCCCTAACGCCCAGCTCCGGGGACAACAGGGCCCCTTAACGCCAACCATCGGGTCCACAGGCCCAATACCGCTCAGCTCCAGGGACCAAAGGCCCCCTAACGCCCACCATCGGGTCCACAGGACCCCTAACGCCCAGCTCCGGGGACCTCAGGCCCCCTAACGCCTACCATCGGGTCCACAGCCCCCCCACGCCCAGCTCCGTGTCCACAGGCCCCCTAACTCTCAGCTCCGGGGGACCAAAGGCCCCCTAACGCCTACCATGAGGTCCACAGGCACCCTAACGTCCACAATCGGGTACACAGGCACCCTCAAGCCGCCTCCAGGGACCTCATGCCCCATAACGCCCACCATCGGGTCCAAAAGCTCCCTAACGCCCAGCTCCGGGTCCTCAGGCCCCCTACCGCCCAGCTCCGGGTCCACAGGCCGCCTAACGCCCAGCTCCGTGGACCACAGGCCCCCTAACACCCACCATCGGGTCCACAGTCCCCCCCTTACGCCTACCATCGGGTCCAGAGGCCCCCTAACACCCACCATCGGGTCAGAGGCCCCCTAACGCCCAGCTCCGGGGACCACTGGCCTTCTAACGCCTACCATCGGGTCCACAGGCCCCCTAACGGCCCAGGTCCGGGGACCTCAGGCCCCCCTAACGCCCATCATCGTCTTCACAGGCTCCCTAAAGCCTTCCAATCGGGTCCACAGGCCCCCTAACGCCCAGCTCCGGGTCCACAGGCCCCCTAACGCCCAGCTCCGGAGACCACAGGCCCCCTAAGGCATACCATCGGGTCCACAGGCCCCCTAACGCCCAGCTCCGGGGACCACAGGCCCCCTAACACCCACCATCGGGTCCACAGGCCCCCTAACCTCCAACTCCGGTGGTCCACAGTCCCCCTAACGCCTACCATCGGTCCACTGGCCCCCTAACGCCCACCTCCTGGAACCTCAGGCATCCTAACGCACAGCTGCGGATCCTAAGGCCCACTAACGCACACCATCGGCTTCACAGCCCCCTAACGCACAGCTCCGGTGACCTCAGGCCTCCTAACGCCCCACCTCGGTCCCACAGGACCCCTAACGCCCAGCTCCGGGTCCTCAGGACCCCTAACGCCCACGATCGGGTCCACAGGCCCCCTAACGCCCTTTCTCCGGGGACCTCAGGCCCCCTAACGCCCAGCTCCTGGTCCCCAAGCCCCCTAACACCAAACATCGGGTCCACAGGCGCCCTAACGCCGAGCTCCGGTGACCTCAGGCTCCCTGACGCCTACCATCGGGAGCACAGGCACCCTAACGCCCCCTCCGGGGACCTAAGGCCCCCTAACGCACACCTGCGGATCCTAACGCCCACTAACGCCCACCATCTGCTTCACAGGCCCCCTAACGCCCAGCTCCGGCGTCCACAGGCCCCCGAACGTCACCATCGGGTTCACAGGCCCCCTAACGCCCTGCTCCGGGGACCTCAGGCCCCCTAACGCCCAGCTCTTGATCCGCAAGCCCCCTAACACCCACCATCGGGTCCACAGGCCCCCTAACGCCCAGCTCCCGAGACCTCAGGCTCCCTGACGCCTACCATCGGGTCCACAGATCCCCTAAAGCCCAGCTCCGGGGACCACAGGCCCCTTAACGCCAACCATCGGGTCCACAGGCCCAATAACGCCCAGCTCCACGGACGAAAGACCCCCTAACGCCTACCATCGGGTCCTCAGGCCCCCCAACGCCCAGCTCCGGGGACCTCAGGACCCCTAAAGGCCAGCTCCGGGTCATCAGGCCCCCCTAACGCCTGCCATCGGGTCCATAGGAACCCTAACGCCCAGCTCCGAGTCCACAGGAGCCCTAACGCACAGCTCCGAGTCCACAGGCCCCCTAACGCCTACCATCGGGTCCACAGGCCCCCTAACGCCCAGCTCCGGGGACCTCAGGCCCCCTAACGCCCAGCTCCGGGGACCTCAGGCCCCCTAACGCCGTGCTACGGGGACTTCAGGCCCCCTGACGCCCAACTCCGGGGACCTCAGGCCCCCTGACGCCTGCGATCGGCTCCATAGGAGCCCTAACGCCCAGCTCCGGGTCCACAGGCCCCCTAACGCCCAGCTCCGGAGACCACAGGCCCCCTAACGCCCAGCTCCGGAGACTACAGGCCCCCTAACACCCACCATTGGCTTCACACGACCCCTAACGCCCAGCTCCGGGTCCACAGGCCCCCTAACGCCCAGCTCAGGAGACCACAGGCCCCCTAACACCCACCATCGGGTCCACAGGCCCCCTAACCTCCAGCTCCGGGGTCCACAGGCTCCCTAACGCCTACCATCGGTCCACAGGCCCCCTAACGCCCAGCTCCGGGGACCTCAGGCCCCCTAACGCCCAGCTCCGGGTCATCAGGCCCCCTAACGCCTGCCATCGCGTCCATAGGAACACTAACGCCCAGCTCCGGGTCCACAGGCCCCCTAACGCCCAGCTCCGGGGACCACAGGCCCCCTAACGACCAGCTCCGGGGACCACAGGCCCCCTAACACACACCATCGGGTCCACAGGCCCACTAACCTCCAGCTCCGGGGTCCACAGGCCCCCTAACGCCCACCATCGGGTCCACAGGCCCCCTAACACCCAGCTCCGGGGACCTCAGGCCTCCTAACGCCCAGCTCCGGGGACCTGAGGCTCCCTAAAGCCCAGTTCTTGGTCTGTAAGCCCCCTAACACCCACCACCGGATCCAAAGGCCCCCTAACGCCCAGCTGCGGGGACCTCAGGCCCCCTAACGCCCACCATCGGGTCCACAGGCCCCCTGACGCCCAGCTCCGGGACCTCAGGCCCCCTAACGCACATCATCGGGTCCAAAGGCCCCTAACGCCCAGCTCCGGGGCCCACAGGCACTCTAACGCCTAGCATCGGGTTCACAGGCCCCCTAAGGCCCAGCTCCGGGTCCACAGGCCATCTAACGCTCAGCTCCGGGGACTACAGGCCCCCTAACGCCTACCATCCGGTCCACAGACCCCCTAACACCCAGCTCCGGGACCACTGGCCCCCTAACGCCCAGCTCCAGGGACCACAGGCCCCCTAAAGCCTAACATCGGTTTCACAGGCCCCCTAACGCCCAGCTCCGGGGACCACAGGCCCCTTAACGCCAACCATCGGGTCCACAGGCCCAATAACGCCCAGCTCCGGGTCCTCAGGCCCCCTAACGCCCACGATCGGGTCCACAGGCCCCCTAACGCCTTGCTCCGGGGACCTCAGGCCCCCTAACGCCCAGCTCCGGGTCATCAGGCCTCCTAACGCCTGCCATCGGGTCCATAGGAACCTTAAGGCCCAGCTCCGGGTCCACAGGCCCCCTAACGCCCAGCTCCGGAGACCACAGGCCCCCTAACGCCCAGCTCCGGAGACCACAGGCCCCCTAACGCCCAGCTCCGGAGACCAGAGGCCCCCTAACACCCACCATCGGGTCCACAGGCCCCCTAACCTCCAGCTCTGGGGTCCGCAGGCCCCCTAACGCCTACCATCTGTCCACAGGCCCCCTAACGCCCAGCTCCGGGGACCTCAGGCCCCCTAACGCCCAGCTCCGGGTTATCAGGCCCCCTAACGCCTGCCATCGGGTCCATAGGAACCTTAACGCCCAGCTCCGGGTCCACAGGCCAGCTAACGCCAAGCTCGGGAGACCGCAGGCCCCCTAGTGCCCAGCTCCGGGGATCACAGGCACCCTAACACCCACCATCGATTCCACAGGCCCCCTAACCTCCAGCTCCGCGGTCCACAGGCCCCCTAACGCCCACCATCGGGTCCAGAGGCCCCCTAACGCCCAGCTCCGGGGGACCACAGGCCCCCTAACGCCCAGCTCCGGGTTCTCAGGACCCCTAACGCCTACCATCGGGTCCACAGGCCCGCTAACGCCCAGCTCCGCGTCCACAGGACGCCTGACGCCCAGCTCCGGGGATCACAGGCCCCCTAACGCCCACTTACGGGGATCACATGCACCCTAACGTCTACCATAGGGTCCACAGGCCCCCTCACGCCCAGCTCCGGGGATCACAGGCCCCCTAACGCCAACCACCGGGTCCACAGGCCCCCTAACGCCCAGCTCTGGGTGCTCAGGCCCCCTAACGCCCAGCTCCGGGTCCACAGGCCCCCTAACGCCCAGCTGCGGAGACCACAGGCCCCCTAACGCCCAGCTCAGGAGACCACAGGCCCCCTAACGCCCAGCTCAGGAGACCACAGGCCCCCTAACACCCACCATCGGGTCCACAGGCCCCCTAACCTCCAGCTCTGGGGTCCGCAGGCCCCCTAACGCCTACCATCTGTCCACAGGCCCCCTAACGCCCAGCTCCGGGGACCTCAGGCCCCCTAACGCCCAGCTCCGGGTTATCAGGCCCCCTAACGCCTGCCATCGGGTCCATAGGAACCTTAACGCCCAGCTCCGGGTCCACAGGCCAGCTAACGCCAAGCTCGGGAGACCGCAGGCCCCCTAGTGCCCAGCTCCGGGGATCACAGGCACCCTAACACCCACCATCGATTCCACAGGCCCCCTAACCTCCAGCTCCGCGGTCCACAGGCCCCCTAACGCCCACCATCGGGTCCAGAGGCCCCCTAACGCCCAGCTCCGGGGACCACAGGCCCCCTAACGCCCAGCTCCGGGTTCTCAGGACCCCTAACGCCTACCATCGGGTCCACAGGCCCGCTAACGCCCAGCTCCGCGTCCACAGGACGCCTGACGCCCAGCTCCGGGGATCACAGGCCCCCTAACGCCCACTTACGGGGATCACATGCACCCTAACGTCTACCATAGGGTCCACAGGCCCCCTCACGCCCAGCTCCGGGGATCACAGGCCCCCTAACGCCAACCACCGGGTCCACAGGCCCCCTAACGCCCAGCTCTGGGTGCTCAGGCCCCCTAACGCCCAGCTCCGGGTCCACAGGCCCGCTAACGCCAAGCTCCGGAGACCGCAGGCCCCCTAGTGCCCAGCTCCGGGGACCACAGGCACCCTAACACCCACCATCGATTCCACAGGCCCCCTAACCTCCAGCTCCGGGGTCCACAGGCCCCCTAACGCCCACCATCGGGTCCAGAGGCCCCCTAACGCCCAGCTCCGGGGACCTCAGGCATCCTAACGCCCAGCTCCGAGTCCACAGGACCCCTAACGACCAGCTCCGGGACCACAGGCCCCCTAACGACCAGCTCCGAGTCCTGAGGACTCCTAACGCCCACGATCGGGTCCACAGGCCCCCTAACGCCCCTACTCCGGGGACCTCAGACCCCCTAACGCCCAGCTCCGGGTAATCAGGCCCCCTAACGCCTGCCATCGGGTCCATAGGAACCCTAACGCCCAGCTCTGGGTCCACAGGCCCCCTAACGCCCAGCTACGGAGACCACAGGCCCCCTAACGCCCAGCTCCGGGGACAACAGGCTCCCTAACACCCACCATCGGGTCCACAGGCCCCCTAACCTCCAGCTCTGGGGTCCGCAGGCCCCCTAACGCCTACCATCTGTCCACAGGCCCCCTAACGCCCAGCTCCGGGGACCTCAGGCCCCCTAACGCCCAGCTCCGGGTTATCAGGCCCCCTAACGCCTGCCATCGGGTCCATAGGAACCTTAACGCCCAGCTCCGGGTCCACAGGCCCGCTAACGCCAAGCTCGGGAGACCGCAGGCCCCCTAGTGCCCAGCTCCGGGGATCACAGGCACCCTAACACCCACCATCGATTCCACAGGCCCCCTAACCTCCAGCTCCGCGGTCCACAGGCCCCCTAACGCCCACCATCGGGTCCAGAGGCCCCCTAACGCCCAGCTCCGGGGACCTCAGGCATCCTAACGCCCAGCTCCGGGTCCACAGGCCCCCTAACGACCAGCTCCAGGGCCCGCACGCCCCCTAACGTCCATCTCCGGAGACTCAGGCCCCCTAACGCCTACCATCGGGTCCACAGGAACCTTACCGCCCAGCCCTGGGACCACAGGCCCCCTAACGCTTACCATCGGGACCACAGGCCCCCTAACGCCCAGCTCCGGGGACCACAGGCCCCCTAACGCCCAGCTCCGGGTTCTCAGGACCCGTAACGCCTACCATCGGGTCCACAGGCCCCCTAACGCCCAGCTCCGCGTCCACAGGACCCCTGACGCCCAGCTCCGGGGATCACAGGCCCCCTAACGCCCACTTACGGGGATCACATGCACCCTAACGTCTACCATAGGGTCCACAGGCCCCCTCACGCCCAGCTCCGGGGATAACAGGCCCCCTAACGCCAACCACCGGGTCCACAGGCCCCCTAACGCCCAGCTCTGGGTCCTCAGGCCCCCTAACGCCCAGCTCCGGGTCGACGGGAGCCCTAACGCCCTACACTGGGAGCAGGGGACCCCTAACGCCCACCATCGCGTCCACAGGCCCCTAACGCCCAGCTCCGGGTCCTCGGGCCCTCTACCGGCCAGCTCCGGGTCCTCAGGCACCCAAACGCCCAGCACCGGGACCACGGGACCCCTAATGCCCAGCCCTGGGTCCACAGGCCCGCAAAGACCTAGCTCCGGGGACCACAGGCCCCCTAACGCCTACCATCCGGTCCACAGGCCCCCTAACACCCAGCTCCGGGTCCAAAGGCGCCCTAACGCCCAGCTCCAGGGACCACAGGCCCCCTAACGCCTACCATCGGTTTCACAGGCCCCCTAACGCCCAGCTCCGGGGACCACAGGCCCCTTAACGCCAACCATCGGGTCCACAGGCCCAATAACGCCCAGCTCCGGGTCCTCAGGCCCCCTAACGCCCTGCTCCGGGGACCTCAGGCCCCCTAACGCCCAGCTCCGGGTCATCAGGCCTCCTAACGCCTGCCATCGGGTCCATAGGAACCTTAACGTCCAGCTCCGGGTCCACAGGCCCCCCTAACGCCCAGCTCCGGAGACCACAGGCCCCCTAACGCCCAGCTCCGGAGACCAGAGGCCCCCTAACACCCACCATCGGGTCCACAGGCCCCCTAACCTCCAGCTCTGGGGTCCGCAGGCCCCCTAACGCCTACCATCTGTCCACAGGCCCCCTAACGCCCAGCTCCGGGGACCTCAGGCCCCCTAACGCCCAGCTCCGGGTCATCAGGCCCCCTAACCCCTGCCATCAGGTCCATAGGAACCCTAACGCCCAGCTCCGGGTCCACAGGCCCCCTAACGCCCAGCTCCGGGGACCACAGGCACCCTAACACCCACCATCGGGTCCACAGGCCCCCTAACCTCCAGCTCCGGGGTCCACAGGCCCCCTAACGCCTACCTTCGTGTCCACAGCCACCCTAACGCACACCTCCTGGAACCTCAGGCATCCTAACGCACAGCTGCGGATCCTAAGGCCCACTAACGCACACCATCGGCTTCACAGCCCCCTAACGCACAGCTCCGGTGACATCAGGCCTCCTAACGCCCAGCTCCGGGTCCACAGGGCCCCTAACGACAAGCTCCGGGACCACAGGACCACTAACGCCCAGCTTCGGGTCCTCAGGACCCCTAACGCCCACGATCGGGTCCACAGGCCCCCTAACGCCCTTCTCCGGGGACCTCAGGCCCTCTAACGCCCAGCTCCTGGTCCGCAAGCCCCCTAACACCAAACATCGGGTCCATAGGCGCCCTAACGACGAGCTCCGGGGACCTCAGGCTCCCTGACGCCTACCATCGGGAGCACAGGCACCCTAACGCCCCCTCCGGGGACCTAAGGCCCCCTAACGCACACCTGCGGATACTAACGCCCACTAACGCCCACCGTCTGCTTCACAGCCCCCTAACGCCCAGCTCCGGAGTCCACAGGCCCCCTAACGCATACCATCGAGTCCACAGGCCCCCTAAGGCAGAGCTCCGAGACCCCCAGCCCCCTAACGCCCAGTTCCGGGGACCACAGGCCCCCTAACACCTACCATCGGGTCCGCAAGCCCAAGAACGCCCAGTTCTGGGTCCACAGGCCCCCTAACGCTCAGCTCCGGGGATCACAGGCTCCCTAACGCCTAACATCGGGTCCACAGGCACCCTAACGCCCACTGTCGGGTCCACAGGCACCCTAACGCCCAGCTCCGAGGACCTCAGGCCCCCTAATGCCCACCATCGGTCCACAAGCCCCCTAACGCCCAGCTCCGGGTCCACAGGACCCCTAACGCCCAGCCCTGGGAACAGAGAACCGCTAAAGGCAAGAACGGGGTCCACAGGCCCCTAACGCCCAGCTCCGGGTCCACAGGCCCCCTAACGCCCAGCTCCGGGTCCTCAGGAGCCCTAACGCCTACCATCGGGCCCACAGGCCCCCTAATGCCCAGCTCCGAGTCCTCAGGAGCCCTAGCGCCTACCATCGGGCCCACAGGCCCCCTAACGCCCAGCTCCGGGTCCACAGGACACCTAACGTCCAGCTCCGGGGATCACATGCACCCTAAAGCCTACCATAGGGTCCACAGGCCCCCTAACGCCCAGCTCCGGATCCACAGGCCCCCTAACGACCAGCTCCGGGTAAACAGGCCCCCTAACGCCTACCATCGGGTCCACAGGAACCTTACCGCCCAGCCCGGGGACCACAGGCACCCTAACGCCCACCATCGGCTCCACAGGCACCCTAACGCCCAGCTCCGGGGACCACAGGCCCCCTAACGCCCAGCTCCGGGTTCTCAGGAAACCTAACGCCTACCATCGGGTCCATAGGCACCCTAACGCCCAGCTCTGCCTCAACAGGACCCCTGACGCCGAGCTCCGGGGATCACAGGCCCCCTAACGCCCACTTACGGGGATCACATGCACCCTAACGTCTACCATAGGGTCCACAGGCCCCCTCACGCCCAGCTCCGGGGAACACAGGCCCCCTAACGCCTATCATCGGGTCCACAGGCCACCTAACGCCCAGCTCTGGGTCCTCAGGCCCCCTAACGCCCAGCTCCGGGTCCACGGGCCCCCTAACGCCCAGCTCCGGGTCCTCAGGCACCCAAACGCCCAGCACCGGGGCCACGGGAACCCTAATGCCCAGCCCGGGGTCCACAGGCCCGAAAAGGCCTAGCTCCGGGGACCACAGGGCCCCTAACGCCTAACATCCGGTCCACAGCCCCCTAACACCCAGTTCCGGGCCCACTGGCGCCCTAACGCCCAGCTCCAGGGACCACAGGCCCCCTAACGCCTACCATCGGTTTCACAGGCCCCCTAACGCCCAGCTCCGGGGACCACAGGCCCCTTAACGCCAACCATCGGGTCCACAGGCCCAATAACGCCCAGCTCCACGGACGAAAGACCCGCTAACGCCTACCATCGGGTCCTCAGGCCCCCCAACGCCCAGCTCCGGGGACCTCAGGCCCCCTAAAGCCCAGCTCCGGGTCATCAGGCCCCCTAACGCCTGCCATCGGGTCCATAGGAACCCTAACGCCCAGCTCCGAGTCCGCAGGCCCGCTAACGCCCACCATCTGGTCCACAGGCCCACTAACACCCAGCTCCGGGGACCTCAGGCCCCCTAACGCCCAGCTCCGGGTCCACAGGCCCCCTAACGCCCTGCTCCGGGGACCTCAGGCCCCCTGTCGCCCAACTCCGGGGACCTCAGGCCCCCTGACGCCTGCGATCGGCTCCATAGGAGCCCTAAGGCCCAGCTCCGGGTCCTCAGGCCCCCTAACGCCCAGCTCCGGAGACCACAGGCCCCCTAACGCCCAGCTCCGGAGACTACAGGCCCCCTAACACCCACCATCGGGTTCACAGGACCCCTAACGCCCAGCTCCGGGTCCACAGGCCCCCTAACGCCCAGCTACGGAGACCACAGGCCCCCTAACGCCCAGCTCAGGAGACCACAGGCCCCCTAACACGCACCATCGGGTCCACAGGCCCCCTAAACTCCAGCTCCGGGGTCCACAGGCTCCCTAACGCCTACCATCGGTCCACAGGCCCCCTAACGCCCAGCTCCGGGGACCTCAGGCCCCCTAACGCCCAGCTCCGGGTCATCAGGCCCCCTAACGCCTGCCATCGGGTCCATAGGAACCCTAACGCCCAGCTCCGGGTCCACAGGCCCCCTAACGCCCAGCTCCGGGGACCGCAGGCCCCCTAACACACACCATCGGGTCCACAGGCCCCCTAACCTCCAGCTCCGGGGTCCACAGGCCCCCTAACGCCTAGCATCGGGTCCACAGGCCCCCTAAAGCCTAACATCGGTTTCACAATAGCCCTAACGCCCAGCTCCGGGGACAACAGGCCCCTTAACGCCAACCATCGGGTCCACAGGCCCAATACCGCTCAGCTCCAGGGACCAAAGGCCCCCTAACGCCCACCATCGGGTCCACAGGACCCCTAACGCCCAGCTCCGGGGACCTCAGGCCCCCTAACGCCTACCATCGGGTCCACAGCCCCCCCACGCCCAGCTCCGTGTCCACAGGCCCCCTAACTCTCAGCTCCGGGGACCAAAGGCCCCCTAACGCCTACCATGAGGTCCACAGGCACCCTAACGTCCACAATCGGGTACACAGGCACCCTCAAGCCGCCTCCAGGGACCTCATGCCCCATAACGCCCACCATCGGGTCCAAAAGCTCCCTAACGCCCAGCTCCGGGTCCTCAGGCCCCCTACCGCCCAGCTCCGGGTCCACAGGCCGCCTAACGCCCAGCTCCGTGGACCACAGGCCCCCTAACACCCACCATCGGGTCCACAGTCCCCCTTACGCCTACCATCGGGTCCAGAGGCCCCCTAACACCCACCATCGGGTCCACAGGCCCCCTAACGCCCAGCTCCGGGGACCACTGGCCTTCTAACGCCTACCATCGGGTCCACAGGCCCCCTAACGCCCAGGTCCGGGGACCTCAGGCCCCCTAACGCCCATCATCGTCTTCACAGGCTCCCTAAAGCCTTCCATCGGGTCCACAGGCCCCCTAACGCCCAGCTCCGGGTCCACAGGCCCCCTAACGCCCAGCTCCGGAGACCACAGGCCCCCTAAGGCATACCATCGGGTCCACAGGCCCCCTAACGCCCAGCTCCGGGGACCACAGGCCCCCTAACACCCACCATCGGGTCCACAGGCCCCCTAACCTCCAACTCCGGTGTCCACAGTCCCCCTAACGCCTACCATCGGTCCACTGGCCCCCTAACGCCCACCTCCTGGAACCTCAGGCATCCTAACGCACAGCTGCGGATCCTAAGGCCCACTAACGCACACCATCGGCTTCACAGCCCCCTAACGCACAGCTCCGGTGACCTCAGGCCTCCTAACGCCCACCTCCGGGTCCACAGGACCCCTAACGCCCAGCTCCGGGTCCTCAGGACCCCTAACGCCCACGATCGGGTCCACAGGCCCCCTAACGCCCTTCTCCGGGGACCTCAGGCCCCCTAACGCCCAGCTCCTGGTCCGCAAGCCCCCTAACACCAAACATCGGGTCCACAGGCGCCCTAACGCCGAGCTCCGGGGACCTCAGGCTCCCTGACGCCTACCATCGGGAGCACAGGCACCCTAACGCCCCCTCCGGGGACCTAAGGCCCCCTAACGCACACATGCGGATCCTAACGCCCACTAACGCCCACCATCTGCTTCACAGGCCCCCTAACGCCCAGCTCCGGCGTCCACAGGCCCCCGAACGTCCACCATCGGGTTCACAGGCCCCCTAACGCCCTGCTCCGGGGACCTCAGGCCCCCTAACGCCCAGCTCTTGATCCGCAAGCCCCCTAACACCCACCATCGGGTCCACAGGCCCCCTAACGCCCAGCTCCCGAGACCTCAGGCTCCCTGACGCCTACCATCGGGTCCACAGATCCCCTAAAGCCCAGCTCCGGGGACCACAGGCCCCTTAACGCCAACCATTGGGTCCACAGGCCCAATAACGCCCAGCTCCACGGACGAAAGACCCCCTAACGCCTACCATCGGGTCCTCAGGCCCCCCAACGCCCAGCTCCGGGGACCTCAGGACCCCTAAAGGCCAGCTCCGGGTCATCAGGCCCCCTAACGCCTGCCATCGGGTCCATAGGAACCCTGACGCCCAGCTCCGAGTCCACAGGAGCCCTAACGCACAGCTCCGAGTCCACAGGCCCCCTAACGCCTACCATCGGGTCCACAGGCCCCCTAACGCCCAGCTCCGGGGACCTCAGGCCCCCTAACGCCCAGCTCAGTGTCCACAGGCCCCCTAACGCCGTGCTACGGGGACTTCAGGCCCCCTGACGCCCAACTCCGGGGACCTCAGGCCCCCTGACGCCTGCGATCGGCTCCATAGGAGCCCTAACGCCCAGCTCCGGGTCCACAGGCCCCCTAACGCCCAGCTCCGGAGACCACAGGCCCCCTAACGCCCAGCTCCGGAGACTACAGGCCCCCTAACACCCACCATTGGCTTCACACGACCCCTAACGCCCAGCTCCGGGTCCACAGGCCCCCTAACGCCCAGCTCAGGAGACCACAGGCCCCCTAACACCCACCATCGGGTCCACAGGCCCCCTAACCTCCAGCTCCGGGGTCCACAGGCTCCCTAACGCCTACCATCGGTTCACAGGCCCCCTAACGCCCAGCTCCGGGGACCTCAGGCCCCCTAACGCCCAGCTCCGGGTCATCAGGCCCCCTAACGCCTGCCATCGGGTCCATAGGAACACTAACGCCCAGCTCCGGGGACCACAGGCCCCCTAACGACCAGCTCCGGGGACCACAGGCCCCCTAACACACACCATCGGGTCCACAGGCCCACTAACCTCCAGCTCCGGGGTCCACAGGCCCCCTAACGCCCACCATCGGGTCCACAGGCCCCCTAACACCCAGCTCCGGGGACCTCAGGCCTCCTAACGCCCAGCTCCGGGGACCTGAGGCTCCCTAAAGCCCAGTTCTTGGTCTGTAAGCCCCCTAACACCCCACCACCGGATCCAAAGGCCCCCTAACGCCCAGCTGCGGGGACCTCAGGCCCCCTAACGCCCACCATCGGGTCCACAGGCCCCCTGACGCCCAGCTCCGGGACCTCAGGCCCCCTAACGCACATCATCGGGTCCAAAGGCCCCTAACGCCCAGCTCCGGGGCCCACAGGCACTCTAACGCCTAGCATCGGGTTCACAGGCCCCCTAAGGCCCAGCTCCGGGTCCACAGGCCATCTAACGCTCAGCTCCGGGGACTACAGGCCCCCTAACGCCTACCATCCGGTCCACAGACCCCCTAACACCCAGCTCCGGGACCACTGGCCCCCTAACGCCCAGCTCCAGGGACCACAGGCCCCCTAAAGCCTAACATCGGTTTCACAGGCCCCCTAACGCCCAGCTCCGGGGACCACAGGCCCCTTAACGCCAACCATCGGGTCCACAGGCCCAATAACGCCCAGCTCCGGGTCCTCAGGCCCCCTAACGCCCACGATCGGGTCCACAGGCCCCCTAACGCCTTGCTCCGGGGACCTCAGGCCCCCTAACGCCCAGCTCCGGGTCATCAGGCCTCCTAACGCCTGCCATCGGGTCCATAGGAACCTTAAGGCCCAGCTCCGGGTCCACAGGACCCCTAACGCCCAGCTCCGGAGACCACAGGCCCCCTAACGCCCAGCTCCGGAGACCAGAGGCCCCCTAACACCCACCATCGGGTCCACAGGCCCCCTAACCTCCAGCTCTGGGGTCCGCAGGCCCCCTAACGCCTACCATCTGTCCACAGGCCCCCTAACGCCCAGCTCCGGGGACCTCAGGCCCCCTAACGCCCAGCTCCGGGTTATCAGGCCCCCTAACGCCTGCCATCGGGTCCATAGGAACCTTAACGCCCAGCTCCGGGTCCACAGGCCAGCTAACGCCAAGCTCGGGAGACCGCAGGCCCCCTAGTGCCCAGCTCCGGGGATCACAGGCACCCTAACACCCACCATCGATTCCACAGGCCCCCTAACCTCCAGCTCCGCGGTCCACAGGCCCCCTAACGCCCACCATCGGGTCCAGAGGCCCCCTAACGCCCAGCTCCGGGGACCTCAGGCATCCTAACGCCCAGCTCCGGGTCCACAGGCTCCCTAACGACCAGCTACAGGGCCCGCACGCCCCCTAACGTCCATCTCCGGGGACTCAGGCCCCCTAACGCCTACCATCGGGTCCACAGGAACCTTACCGCCCAGCCCTGGGACCACAGGCCCCCTAACGCTTACCATCGGGACCACAGGCCCCCTAACGCCCAGCTCCGGGGACCACAGGCCCCCTAACGCCCAGCTCCGGGTTCTCAGGACCCCTAACGCCTACCATCGGGTCCACAGGCCCCCTAACGCCCAGCTCCGCGTCCACAGGACGCCTGACGCCCAGCTCCGGGGATCACAGGCCCCCTAACGCCCATTTACGGGGATCACATGCACCCTAACGTCTACCATAGGGTCCACAGGCCCCCTCACGCCCAGTTCCGGGGATCACAGGCCCCCTAACGCCAACCACCGGGTCCACAGGCCCCCTAACGCCCAGCTCTGGGTGCTCAGGCCCCCTAACGCCCAGCTCCGGGTCCACAGGCCCCCTAACGCCCAGCTGCGGAGACCACAGGCCCCCTAACGCCCAGCTCAGGAGACCACAGGCCCCCTAACACCCACCATCGGGTCCACAGGCCCTCTAACCTCCAGCTCTGGGGTCCGCAGGCCCCCTAACGCCTACCATCTGTCCACAGGCCCCCTAACGCCCAGCTCCGGGGACCTCAGGCCCCCTAACGCCCAGCTCCGGGTTATCAGGCCCCCTAACGCCTGCCATCGGGTCCATAGGAACCTTAACGCCCAGCTCCGGGTCCACAGGCCCGCTAACGCCAAGCTCCGGAGACCGCAGGCCCCCTAGTGCCCAGCTCCGGGGACCACAGGCACCCTAACACCCACCATCGATTCCACAGGCCCCCTAACCTCCAGCTCCGGGGTCCACAGGCCCCCTAACGCCCACCATCGGGTCCAGAGGCCCCCCTAACGCCCAGCTCCGGGGACCTCAGGCATCCTAACGCCCAGCTCCGAGTCCACAGGACCCCTAACGACCAGCTCCGGGACCACAGGCCCCCTAACGACCAGCTCCGAGTCCTGAGGACCCCTAACGCCCACGATCGGGTCCACAGGCCCCCTAACGCCCTACTCCGGGGACCTCAGACCCCCTAACGCCCAGCTCCGGGTAATCAGGCCCCCTAACGCCTGCCATCGGGTCCATAGGAACCCTAACGCCCAGCTCCGGGTCCACAGGCCCCCTAACGCCCAGCTACGGAGACCACAGGCCCCCTAACGCCCAGCTCCGGGGACAACAGGCTCCCTAACACCCACCATCGAGTCCAGAGGCCACCTAACCTCCAGCTCCGGGGTCCACAGGCCCCCTAACGCCTACCATCGGTCCACAGGCCCCCTAACGCCAAGCTCCTGGAACCTTAGGCATCCTAACGCACAGATACGGATCTTAAGGCCCACTAACGCTCACCATCGGCTCCACAGGCCCCCTAACGCCCAGCTCCGGGGACCTCAGGCCTCCTAACGCCCAGCTCCGGGACCACAGGCCCCCTAACGCCCAGCTCCGGGACCACAGGCCCCCTAACGCCCAGCTCCGGGTCCTCAGGACCCCTAACGCCCACGATCGGGTCCACAGGCCCCCTAACGCCCTGCTCCGGGGACCTCAGGCCCCCTAACGCCCAGCTCCGGGGACCTCAGGCCCCCTAACGCCCACGATCGGGTCAACAGGCCCCCTAACGCCCTGCTCCGGGGACCTGAGGCCCCCTAACGCCCAGCTGCTGGTCCGCAAGCCCCCTAACACCCACCATCGGATCCACAGGCCCCCTAACGCCCAGCTCCGGGGACCTCAGGCTCCCTGACGCCTACCATCGGGTCCACAGACCCCCTAAAGCCCAGCTCCGGGGACCTCAGGCCCCCTAACGCTCACCATCGGCTCCACAGGCCCCCTAACGCCCAGCTCCGGGGACCACAGGCCCCCTTACGCCTACCATCGGGTCCACCACCCCCTGACGCCACCATCTCCGTGTCCACAGGCCCCCTAACGCCTAGCTCCGGGTCCTCCAGCCCCCAAACGCCTACCATCGGGTCCACAGGACCCCTAATCCCAGCTCCAGGTCCACAGGACCCCTAACGCCCAGCCCTGGGACCAGAGGACCGCTAACGCCCACCCCGGGGACCACAGGTCCCCTAACGCCCAGCTCCGGGGAACACAGGCCCCCTGACGCCTAGCTCCGGGTCCTCAGCCCCCAAACGCCTACCATCCGGTCCACAGGCCCCCTAACGCCCAGCTCCGGGTCCACAGGACTCCTAACGGCCAGCCCAGGGAACACAGGACCGCTAACGGCAAGAACGGGGACCACAGACCCCCTAACGCCCAGCTCCGGGGACCACAGGCCCCCTAACGCCTACCATCAGTACTACAGGCCCCCTAACGCCCAGCTCCGGGTCCACAGGCCCCCTAACGCCCAGCTACGGAGACGACAGGCCCCCTAACGCCCAGCTCAGGAGACCACAGGCCCCCTAACACCCACCATCGTGTCCACAGGCCCCCTAACCTCCAGCTCCGGGGTCCACAGGCTCCCTAACGCCTACCATCGGTCCACAGGCCCCCTAACGCCCAGCTCCGGGGACCTCAGGCCCCCTAACGCCCAGCTCCGGGTCATCAGGCCCCCTAACGCCTGCCATCGGGTCCATAGGAACACTAACGCCCAGCTCCGGGTCCACAGGCCCCCTAACGCCCAGCTCCGGGGACCACAGGCCCCCTAACGACCAGCTCCGGGGACCACAGGCCCCCTAACACACACCATCGGGTCCACAGGCCCACTAACCTCCAGCTCCGGGGTCCACAGGCCCCCTAACGCCCACCATCGGGTCCACAGGCCCCCTAACACCCAGCTCCGGGGACCTCAGGCCTCCTAACGCCCAGCTCCGGGGACCTGAGGCTCCCTAAAGCCCAGTTCTTGGTCTGTAAGCCCCCTAACACCCACCACCGGATGCACAGGCCCCCTAACTCCCAGCTGCGGGGACCTCAGGCCCCCTAACGCCCACCATCGGGTCCACAGGCCCCCTGACGCCCAGCTCCGGGACCTCAGGCCCCCAACGCACATCATCGGGTCCAAAGGCCCCTAACGCCCAGCTCCGGGGCCCACAGGCACTCTAACGCCTAGCATCGGGTTCATAGGCCCCCTAAGGCCCAGCTCCGGGTCCACAGGCCATCTAACGCTCAGCTCCGGGGACTACAGGCCCCCCTAACGCCTACCATCCGGTCCACAGACCCCCTAACACCCAGCTCCGGACCATTTGCCCCCTAACGCCCAGCTCCAGGGACCACAGGCCCCCTAAAGCCTAACATCGGTTTCACAGGCCCCCTAACGCCCAGCTCCGGGGACCACAGGCCCCTTAACGCCAACCATCGGGTCCACAGGCCCAATAACGCCCAGCTCCGGGTCCTCAGGCCCCCTAACGCCCAGCACCGGGACCCCTAACGCCCAGCTCCAGGGACCACAGGCCCCCTAAAGCCTAACATCGGTTTCACAGGCCCCCTAACGCCCAGCTCCGGGGACCACAGGCCCCTTAACGCCAACCATCGGGTCCACAGGCCCAATAACGCCCAGCTCCGGTCCTCAGGCCCCCTAACGCCCAGCACCGGGACCCCTAACGCCCAGCTCCGGGTCCACAGGCCCCCTAACGCCCAGCTCCGGGGACCACAGGCACCCTAACACCCACCATCGGGGTCCACAGGCCCCCTAACCTCCAGCTCCGGGGTCCACAGGCCCCCTAACGCCTACCTTCGTGTCCACAGCCACCCTAACGCACACCTCCTGGAACCTCAGGCATCCTAACGCACAGCTGCGGATCCTAAGGCACACTAACGCACACCATCGGCTTCACAGCCCCCTAACGCACAGCTCCGGTGACATCAGGCCTCCTAACGCCCAGCTCCGGGTCCACAGGGCCCCTAACGACAAGCTCCGGGACCACAGGCCCCCTAACGCCCAGCTTCGGGTCCTCAGGACCCCTAACGCCCACGATCGGGTCCACAGGCCCCCTAACGCCCTTCTCCGGGGACCTCAGGCCCCCTAACGCCCAGCTCCTGGTCCCGCAAGCCCCCTAACACCAAACATCGGGTCCACAGGCCCCCTAACGCCGAGCTCCGGGGACCTCAGGCTCCCTGACGCCTACCATCGGGAGCACAGGCACCCTAACGCCCCCTCCGTGGACCTAAGGCCCCCTAACGCACAGCTGCGGATCCTAAGGCCCACTAACGCCCACCATCTGCTTCACAGCCCCCTAACGCCCAGCTCCGGAGTCCACAGGCCCCCTAACACCCGCCATCGGGTCAACAGGCCCCCTAACGCCCAGCTCCCGAGACCTCAGGCTCCCTGACGCCTACCATCGGGACCACAGATCCCCTAAAGCCCAGCTCCGGGGACATCAGGCCCCCTAACGCCCACCATCGGGTCCACAGGCCCCCTAACGCCCACCATCGGGGTCCACAGGCCCCCTAAAGCCCAGATCCGCAGACCACGGGCCCCCTAACGCCCACCATCCGGTCCACAGGCCCCCTAACGCCCAGCTCCGGAGACCACAGGCCCCCTAACGTCCACCACCGGGTCCACAGGCCCCCCTAACGCCCTGCTCCGGGGACCTCAGGCCCCCTAACGCCCAGTTCCTGGTCCGCAAGCCCCCTAACACCCACCATCGGGTCCACAGGCCCCCTAACGCCCAGCTCCGGGGGACCACAGGCCCTCTAACGCCTACCATCGGGTGCACAGGCCCCCAAAAGCCCAGCTCCGGGGACCTCATGCCCCCTAACGCCCATCATCGTCTCCACAGGCTCCCTAAAGCCTTCCATCGGGTCCACAGGCCCCCCCTAACGCCCAGCTCCGGGTCCACAGCCCCCTAACGCCCAGCTCCGGAGACCACAGGCCCCCTAACGCATACCATCGGGTCTACAGGCCCCCCCCTAACGCCCCACCATCGGGTCCACAGGCCCCCTAACCTCCAGCTCCGGTGTCCACAGTCCCCCTAACGCCTACCATCGGTCCACAGGCCCCCTAACGCCCACCTCCTGGAACCTCAGGCATCCTAACGCACAGCTGCGGATCCGAAGGCCCACTAACGCCCACCATCGGCTTCACAGCCTCCTAACGCACAGCTCCGGTGACCTCAGGCCTCCTAACGCCCCACCTCCGGGTCCACAGGCCCCCTAACGACCAGCTCCGGGTCCTCAGGACCCCTAACGCCCCAGATCCGGGTCCTCAGGACCCCTAACACCAAACATCGGGTCCACAGGCCCCCTAACGACGAGCTCCGGGGACCTCAGGCTCCCTGACGCCTACCATCGGGTCCACAGGTACCCTAACGCCCCCTCCGGGGACCTAAGGCCCCCTAACGCACAGCTGCGGATCCTAAGGCCCACTAACGCCCACCATCTGCTTCACAGGCCCCCTAACGCCCAGCTCCGGAGACCACAGGCCCCCTAAACGTCCACCATCGGGTCCACAGGCCCCCTAACGCCCTGCTCCGGGGACCTCAGGCCCCCTAACGCCAAGCTTCTGGTCCGCAAAGCCCCCTAACACCCACCATCGGGTCCACAGGCCCCCTAACGCCCAGCTCCCGGAACCTCAGGCTCCCTGACGCCTACCATCGGGTCCACAGACCCCCTAAAGCCCAGCTCCGGGGACATCAGGCCCCCTTACGCCCACCATCGGGTCCACAGGCCCCCCTAACGCCCAGCTCCGGAGACCACAGGCCCCCTAACGCATACCATCGAGTCCACAGGCCCCCTAAGGCAGAGCTCCGAGAACCCCCAGCCCCCTAACGCCCAGTTCCGGGGACCACAGGCCCCCTAACACCTACCATCGGGTCCGCAAGCCCAAGAACGCCCAGTTCTGGGTCCACAGGCCCCCTAACGCTCAGCTCCGGGGATCACAGGCTCCCTAACGCCTAACATCGGGTCCACAGGCACCCTAACGCCCCACTGTCGGGTCCACAGGCACCCTAACGCCCAGCTCCGAGGACCTCAGGCCCCCTAATGCCCACCATCGGTCCACAAGCCCCCTAACGCCCAGCTCCGGGTCCACAGGACCCCTAACGCCCAGCCCTGGGAACAGAGAACCGCTAAAGGCAAGAACGGGGTCCACAGGCCCCTAACGCCCCAGCTCCGGGTCCACAGGCCCCCTAACGCCCAGCTCCGGGTCCTCAGGAGCCCTAACGCCTACCATCGGGCCCACAGGCCCCCTAATGCCCAGCTCCGAGTCCTCAGGAGCCCTAGCGCCTACCATCGGGCCCACAGGCCCCCTAACGCCCAGCTCCGGGTACACAGGACACCTAACGTCCAGCTCCGGGGATCACATGCACCCTAAAGCCTACCATAGGGTCCACAGGCCCCCTAACGCCCAGCTCCGGATCCACAGGCCCCCTAACGACCAGCTCCGGGTAAACAGGCCCCCTAACGCCTACCATCGGGTCCACAGGAACCTTACCGCCCAGCCCGGGGACCACAGGCACCCTAACGCCCACCATCGGCTCCACAGGCACCCTAACGCCCAGCTCCGGGGACCCACAGGCCCCCTAACGCCCAGCTCCGGGTTCTCAGGAAACCTAACGCCTACCATCGGGTCCATAGGCCCCCTAACGCCCAGCTCTGCCTCAACAGGACCCCTGACGCCGAGCTCCGGGGATCACAGGCCCCCCTAACGCCCACTTACGGGGATCACATGCACCCTAACGTCTACCATAGGGTCCACAGGCCCCCTCACGCCCAGCTCCGGGGAACACAGGCCCCCTAACGCCTATCATCGGGTCCACAGGCCAACTAACGCCCAGCTCTGGGTCCTCAGGCCCCCCTAACGCCCAGCTCCGGGTCCACGGGCCCCCTAACGCCCTGCACTGGGAGCAGGGACCCCTAACGCCCACCATCGCGTCCACAGGCCCCCCTAACGCCCAGCTCCGGGTCCTCAGGCACCAAAACGCCCAGCACCGGGGCCACGGGAACCCTAATGCCCAGCCCGGGGTCCACAGGCCGAAAAGGCCTAGCTCCGGGGACCACAGGGCCCCTAACGCCTAACATCCGGTCCACAGCCCCCTAACACCCAGTTCCGGGCCCACTGGCGCCCTAACGCCCAGCTCCAGGGACCACAGGCCCCCCTAACGCCTACCATCGGTTTCACAGGCCCCCTAACGCCCAGCTCCGGGGACCACAGGCCCCTTAACGCCAACCATCGGGTCCACAGGCCCAATAACGCCCAGCTCCACGGACGAAAGACCCCCTAACGCCTACCATCGGGTCCTCAGGCCCCCAACGCCCAGCTCCGGGGACCTCAGGCCCCCTAAAGCCCAGCTCCGGGTCATAAGGCCACCTAACGCCTGCCATCGGGTCCATAGGAACCCTAACGCCCAGCTCCGAGTCCGCAGGCCCGCTATACGCCCACCATCTGGTCCACAGGCCCTCTAACACCCAGCTCCGGGGACCTCAGGCCCCTAACGCCCAGCTCCGGGTCCACAGGCCCCCTAAACGCCCTGCTCCGGGGACCACAGGCACCCTAACACCCACCATCTGGTCCACAGGCCCACTAACACCCAGCTCCGGGGTCCACAGGCCCCCTAACGCCTAGCATCGGGTCCACAGGGCCCCCTAAAGCCTAACATCGGTTTCACAATAGCCCTAACGCCCAGCTCCGGGGACAACAGGCCCCTTAACGCCAACCATCGGGTCCACAGGCCCAATACCGCTCAGCTCCAGGGACCAAAGGCCCCCTAACGCCCACCATCGGGTCCACAGGACCCCCTAACGCCCAGCTCCGGGGACCTCAGGCCCCCTAAACGCCTACCATCGGGTCCACAGCCCCCCCACGCCCAGCTCCGTGTCCACAGGCCCCCTAACTCTCAGCTCCGGGGACCACAGGCCCCCTAACGCCTACCGTGAGGTCCACAGGCACCCTAACGTCCACAATCGGGTACACAGGCACCCTCAAGCCGCCTCCAGGGACCTCATGCCCCATAACGCCCACCATCGGGTCCAAAAGCTCCCTAACGCCCAGCTCCGGGTCCTCAGGCCCCCCTACCGACCAGCTCCGGGTCCACAGGCCGCCTAACGCCCAGCTCCGTGGACCACAGGCCCCCTAACACCCACCATCGGGTCCACAGTCCCCCTTACGCCTACCATCGGGTCCAGAGGCCCCCTAACACCCACCATCGGGTCCACAGGCCCCCTAAAGCCCCAGCTCCGGGGACCACTGGCCTTCTAACGCCTACCATCGGGTCCACAGGCCCCCTAACGCCCAGGTCCGGGGACCTCAGGCCCCTAACGCCCATCATCGTCTTCACAGGCTCCCTAAAGCCTTCCATCGGGTCCACAGGCCCCCTAACGCCCAGCTCCGGGTCCACAGGCCCCCTAACGCCCAGCTCCGGAGACCACAGGCCCCCTAAGGCATACCATCGGGTCCACAGGCCCCCTAACTCCCAGCTCCGGGGACCACAGGCCCCCTAACACCCACCATTGGGTCCACAGGCCCCCTAACCTCCAGCTCCGATGTCCACAGTCCCCCTAACGCCTACCATCGGTCCACTGGCCCCCTAACGCCCACCTCCTGGAACCTCAGGCATCCTAACGCACAGCTGCGGATCCTAAGGCCCACTAACGCACATCATCGGCTTCACAGCCCCCTACCGCACAGCTCCGGTGACATCAGGCCTCCTAACGCCCAGCTCCGGGTCCACAGGCCCCCTAACGACCAGCTCCGGGACCACAGGCCCACTAACGCCCAGCTCCGGGTCCTCAGGACCCCTAACGCCCACGATCGGGTCCACAGGCCCCCTAACGCCCTTCTCCGGGGACCTCAGGCCCCCTAACGCCCAGCTCCTGGTCCGCAAGCCCCCTAACACCAAACATCGGGTCCACAGGCGCCCTAACGCCGAGCTCCGGGGACCTCAGGCTCCCTGACGCCTACCATCGGGAGCACAACACCCCTAACGCCCCCTCCGGGGACCTAAGCCCCCTAATGCACAGCTGCGGATCCTAACTCCCACTAACGCCCACCATCTGCTTCACAGGCCCCCTAACGCCCAGCTCCGGCGTCCACAGGCCCCCGAACGTCCACCGTCGGGTTCACAGGCCCCCTAACGCCCTGCTCCGGGGACCTCAGGCCCCCTAACGCCCAGCTCCTGATCCGCAAGCCCCCTAACACCCACCATCGGGTCCACAGGCCCCCTAACGCCCAGCTCCCGAGACCTCAGGCTCCCTGACGCCTACCATCGGGTCCACAGATCCCCTAAAGCCCAGCTCCGAGGACCACAGGCCCCTTAACGCCAACCATCGGGTCCACAGGCCCAATAACGCCCAGCTCCACGGACGAAAGACCCCCTAACGCCTACCATCGGGTCCTCAGGCCCCCCCAACGCCCAGCTCCGGGGACCTCAGGCCCCCTAAAGGCCAGCTCCGGATCATCAGGCCCCCTAACGCCTGCCATCGGGTCCATAGGAACCCTAACGCCCAGCTCCGAGTCCACAGGCCCGCTAACACCTACCATCGGGTCCACAGGCCCCCTAATGCCCCAGCTCCGGGGACCTCAGGCCCCCTAACGCCCAGCTCAGGGTCCACAGGCCCCCTAACGCCCTGCTCCGGGGACCTCAGGCCCCCTGTCGCCCAACTCCGGGGACCTCAGGCCCCCTGACGCCTGCGATCGGCTCCATAGGAGCCCTAACGCCCACGCTCCGGGTCCACAGGCCCCCTAACGCCCTGCTCCGGAGACAACAGGCCCCCCTAACGCCCAGCTCCCGGAGACTACAGGCCCCCTAACACCCACCACTGGCTTCACAGGACCCCTAACGCCCAGCTCCGGTCCACAGGCCCCCTAACGCCCAGCTACGGAGACCACAGGCCCCCTAACGCCAAGCTCAGGATACCACAGGCCCCCTAACACCCACCATCGGGTCCACAGGCCACCTAACCTCCAGCTCCGTGGTCCACAGGCTCCCTAACGCCTACCATCGGTCCACCAGGGCCCCCTAACGCCCAGCTTCGGGGACCTCAGGCCCCCTAACGCCCAGCTCCGGGTCATCAGGCCCCCTAACGCCTGCCATCGGGTCCATAGGAACCCTAACGCCCCAGCTCCGGGTCCACAGGCCCCCTAACGACCAGCTCCGGGGACCACAGGCCCCCTAACACACACCATCGGGTCCACAGGTCCCCTAACCTCCAGCTCCGGGGTCCACAGGCCCCCTAACGCCCACCATCGGGTCCACAGGCCCCCTAACACCCAGCTCCGGGGACCTCAGGCCTCCTAACGCCCAGCTCCGGGGACCTGAGGCCCCCTAAAGCCCAGTTCTTGGTCCGTAAGCCCCCTAACACCCACCACCGGATCCACGGCCCCCTAACGCCCCAGCTGCGGGGACCTCAGGGCCCCCTAACGCCCACCATCGGGTCCAAAGGCCCCTAACGCCCAGCTCTGGGGCCCACAGGCCCTCTAACGCCTAGCATCGGGTTCACAGGCCCCTAACGCCCAGCTCCGGGTCCACAGGCCATCTAACGCTCAGCTCCGGGGACTACAGGCCCCCTAACGCCTACCATCCGGTCCACAGACCCCCTAACACCCAGCTCCGGGGACCACTGGCCCCCTAACGCCAAGCTCCAGAGACCACAGGCCCCCTAAAGCCTAACATCGGTTTCACAGGCCCCCTAACGCCCAGCTCCGGGGACCACAGGCCCCTTAACGCCAACCATCGGGTCCACAGGCCCAATAACGCCCAGCTCCGGGTCCTCCGGCCCCCTAACGCCCACGATCGGGTCCACAGACCCCCTAACGCCTTGCTCCGGGGACCTCAGGCCCCCTAACGCCCAGCTCCGGGTTATCAGGCCTCCTAACGCCTGCCATCGCGTCCATAGGAACCTTAAGGCCCAGCTCCGGGTCCACAGGCCCCCTAACGCCCAGCTCCGGAGACCACAGGCCCCCTAACGCCCAGCTCCGGAGACCAGAGGCCCCCTAACACCCACTATCGGGTCCACAGGCCCCCTAACCTCCAGCTCTGGGGTCCGCAGGCCCCCTAACGCCTACCCTCTGTCCACAGGCCCCCTAACGCCCAGCTCCGGGGACCTCAGGCCCCCTAACGCCCAGCTCCGGGTTCTCAGGCCCCCTAACGCCTGCCATCGGGTCCATAGGAACCTTAACGCCCAGCTCCGGGTCCACAGGCCCGCTACACGCCAAGCTCGGGAGACCGCAGGCCCCCTAGTGCCCAGCTCCGGGGATCACAGGCACCCTAACACCCACCATCGATTCCACAGGCCCCCTAACCTCCAGCTCCGGGGTCCACAGGCCCCCTAACGCCCCACCATCGGGTCCAGAGGCCCCCTAACGCCCAGCTCCGGGGCCTCAGGCATCCTAACGCCCAGCTCCGGGTCCTCAGGCCCCCTAACGACCAGCTCCAGGGCCCGCACGCCCCCTAACGTCCATCTCCGGGGACTCAGGCCCCCTAACGCCTACCATCGGGTCCACAGGAACCTTACCGACCAGCCCGGGGACCACAGGCCCCCTAACGCTTACCATCGGGACCACAGGCCCCATAACGCCCAGCTCCGGGGACCACAGGCCCCCTAACGCCCAGCTCCGGATTCTCAGGACCCCTAACGCCTACCATCGGGTCCAGAGGCCCGCTAACAGCCCAGCTCCGCGTCCACAGGACGCCTGACGCCCAGCTCCGGGGATCACAGGCCCCCTAACGCCCACTTACGGGGATCACATGCACCCTAACGTCTACCATAGGGTCCACAGGCCCCCTCACGCCCAGCTCCGGGGATCACAGGCCCCCTAACGCCAACCATCGGGTCCACAGGCCCCCTAACGCCCAGCTCTGGGTCCTCAGGCCCCCTAACGCCCAGCTCCGGGTCCACGGGAGCCGTAACGCCCCTACACTGGGAGCAGAGGACCCCTAACGCCCACCATCGCGTTCACAGGCCCCCTAACGCCAAGCTCCCGGGTCCTCGGACCCTCTAACGGCCAGCTCCGGGTCCTCAGGCACCCAAACGCCCAGCACCGGGGACCACGGGACCCCTAATGCCCAGCTCTGGGTCCACAGGCCCGCAAAGACCTAGCTCCGGGGACCACAGCCCCCTAACGCCTACCATCCGGTCCACAGGCCCCCTAACACCCAGCTCCGGGTCCAAAGGCGCCCTAACGCCCAGCTCCAGGGACCACAGGCCCCCTAACGCCTACCATCGGTTTCACAGGCCCCCTAACGCCCAGCTCCGGGGACCACAGGCCCCTTAACGCCAACCATCGGGTCCACAGGCCCAATAACGCCCAGCTCCGGGTCCTCAGGCCCCCTAACGCCCTGCTCCGGGGACCTCAGGCCCCCTAACACCCAGCTCCGGGTCATCAGCCTCCTAACGCCTGCCATCGGTCCATAGGAACCTTAACGTCCAGCTCCGGGTCCACAGGCCCCCTAACGCCCAGCTCCGGAGAGCAGAGGCCCCCTAACGCCCAGCTCCGGAGACCAGAGGCCCCCTAACACCCACCATCGGGGTCCACAGGCCCCCTAACCTCCAGCTCTGGGGTCCGCAGGCCCCCTAACGCCTACCATCTGTCCACAGGCCCCCTAACGCCCAGCTCCGGGGACCTCAGGCCCCCTAACGCCCAGCTCCGGGTCATCAGGCCCCCCTAACCCCTGCCATCAGGTCCATAGGAACCCTAACGCCCAGCTCCGGGTCCACAGGCCCCCTAACGCCCAGCTCCGGGGACCACAGGCACCCTAACACCCACCATCGGGTCCACAGGCCCCCTAACCTCCAGCTCCGGGGTCCACAGGCCCCCTAACGCCTACCCTTCGTGTCCACAGCCACCCTAACGCACACCTCCTGGAACCTCAGGCATCCTAACGCACAGCTGCGGATCCGAAGGCCCACTAACGCACACCATCGGCTTCACAGCCCCCTAACGCACAGCTCCGGTGACATCAGGCCTCCTAACGCCCAGCTCCGGGTCCACAGGGCCCCTAACGACAAGCTCCGGGACCACCATGCCCACTAACGCCCAGCTTCGGGTCCTCAGGACCCCTAACGCCCACGATCGGGTCCACAGGCCCCCTAACGCCCTTCTCCGGGGACCTCAGGCCCTCTAACGCCCAGCTCCTGGTCCGCAAGCCCCCTAACACCAAACATCGGGTCCATAGGCACCCTAACGACGAGCTCCGGGGACCTCAGGCTCCCTGACGCCTACCATCGGGAGCACAGGCACCCCTAACGCCCCCTCCGGGGACCTAAGGCCCCCTAACGCACACCTGCGGATACTAACGCCCACTAACGCCCACCGTCTGCTTCACAGCCCCCTAACGCCCAGCTCCGGAGTCCACAGGCCCCCTAACGCCCACCATCGGGTTCACAGGCCCCCTAACGCCCTGCTCCGGGGACCTCAGGCCCCCTAACGCCCAGCTCCTGATCCGCAAGCCCCCTAACACCCGCCATCGGGTCTACAGGCCCCCTAACGCCCAGCTCCCGAGACCTCAGGCTCCCTGACGCCTACCATCGAGTCCACAGATCCCCTAAA
>CM047482.1:32681557-32741343 GCA_026122505.1 Aldabrachelys gigantea
ATCCACAGGGCCCCTAACGCCCAGCTCCGGGAACACAGGCCCCCTTACGCTTACCATCGGGTTCACAAGCCCCCTAACGCCCAGCTCTGGGTCCTCAGGCCCCCTAACGCCCGGCTCCGGGTCCACGGGCCCCCTAATGCCCAGCACTGGGAGCACGGAACCAGTAACGCCCACCATCGGGTCCACAGGCCCCCTAACGCCCAGCTCCGGGTCCTCGGGCCCCCTAACGCACAGCACCGGGACCACAGGACCCCTAACGCCCAGATCGGGGAACACAGGCCCCCTAACGCCCAGCTTCGGATCCACAGGCCCGCTAAGGCCCAGCTCCACATTCACAGACCCCTCACGCCCATCTCCGGTTCCACAGGCCCCCTCACGCCCAGCTCCGAGTCCACAGGAGCCCTAACGCACAGCTCCGAGTCCACAGGCCGCCTAACGCCTACCATCGGGTCCACAGGTCCCCTAACGCCCAGCTCCGGGGACTTCAGGCCCCCTAACGCCCAGCTCCGGGTCATAAGGCCCCCTAACGCCTGCCATCGGGACCACAGGCCCCATAACGCCCAGCTCCAGGGCCCGCATGCCCCCTAACGTCCATCTCCGGGGAGTCAGGCCCCCTAACGCCTACCATCGGGTCCACAGGAACCTTACCGCCCAGACTGGGGACAACAGGCCCCCCCTAACGCTTACCATCGGGACCACAGGCCCCCTAACGCCCAGCTCCGGGGACCACAGGGCCCCCTAACGCCCAGCTCCGGGTTCTCAGGACCCCTAACGCCTACCATCGGGTCCACAGGCCCCCTAACGCCCAGCTCCGCGTCCACAGGACCCCTGACGCCCAGCTCCGGGGATCACAGGCCCCCTAACGCCCACTTACGGGGATCACATGCACCCTAACGTCTACCATAGGGTCCACAGGCCCCCTCACGCCCAGCTCCGGGGATCACAGGCCCCCCTAACGCCAACCATCGGGTCCACAGGCCCCCTAACGCCCAGCTCTGGGTCCTCAGGCCCCCTAACGCCCAGCTCCGGGTCCACGGGAGCCCTAACGCCCTGCACTGGGAGCAGGGGACCCCTAACGCCCACCATCGCGTCCACAGGCCCCCTAACGCCCAGCTCCGGGTCCTCGGGCCCTCTAACGGCCAGCTCCGGGTCCTCAGGCACCCAAACGCTCAGCACCGGGACCACGGGACCCCTAATGCCCAGCCCTGGGTCCACAGGTCCGCAAAGACCTAGCTCCGGGGACCACAGGCCCCCTAACGCGTACCATCCGGTCCACAGGCCCCCTAACACCCAGCTCCGGGTCCAAAGGCGCCCTAACGCCCAGCTCCAGGGACCACAGGCCCCCTAACGCCTACCATCGGTTTCACAGGCCACCTAACGCCCAGCTCCGGGGACCACAGGCCCCTTAACGCCAACCATCGGGTCCACAGGCCCAATAACGCCCAGCTCCGGGCCCTCAGGCCCCCCTAACGCCCACGATCGGGTCCACAGGCCCCCTAACGCCCTGCTCCGGGGACCTCAGGCCCCCTAACGCCCAGCTCCGGGTCTTCAGGCCTCCTAACGCCTGCCATCGGGTCCATAGGAACCTTAACGTCCAGCTCCGGGTCCACAGGCCCCCTAACGCCCAGCTCCGGAGACCACAGGCCCCCTAACACCCACCATCGGGTCCACAGGCCCCCTAACCTCCAGCTCTGGAGTCCGCAGGCCCCCTAACGCCTACCATCTGTCCACAGGCCCACTAACGCCCAGCTCCGGGGACCTCAGGCCCCCTAACGCCCAGCTCCGGGTTATCAGGCCCCCTAACGCCTGCCATCGGGTCCATAGGAACCTTAACGCCCAGCTCCGGGTCCACAGGCCCGCTAACGCAAAGCTCCGGAGACAGCAGGCCCCCTAGTGCCCAGCTCCGGGGACCACAGGCACCCTAACACCCACCATCGATTCCACAGGCCCCCTAACCTCCAGCTCCGGGGTCCACAGGCAAGCTAACGCCCAGCTCCGGGGACCTCAGGCATCCTAACGCCCAGCTCCGAGTCCACAGGACCCCTAACGACCAGCTCCGGGACCACAGGCCCCCTAACGACCAGCTCCGAGTTCTGAGGACCCCTAATGCCCACGATCGGGTCCACAGGCCCCCTAACGCCCTACTCCGGGGACCGCAGACCCCCTAACGCCCAGCTCCGGGTAATCAGGCCCCCTAACGCCTGCCATCGGGTCCATAGGAACCCTAACGCCCAGCTCCGGGTCCACAGGCCCCCTAACGCCCAGCTAAGGAGACCACAGGCCCCCTAACGACCAGCTCCGAGTCCTGAGGACCCCTAACGCCCACGATCGGGTCCACAGACCCCCTAACGCCCAGCTCCGGAGACCACAGGCCCCCTAACGCCCAGCTCCGGGGGCAACAGGCTCCCTAACACCCACCATCGAGTCCAGAGGCCACCTAACCTCCAGCTCCGGGGTCCACAGGCCCCCTAACGCCTACCATCGGTCCACAGGCCCCCTAACGCCCAGCTCCTGGAACCTCAGGCATCCTAACGCACAGATACGGATCTTAAGGCCCACTAACGCTCACCATCGGCTCCACAGGCCCCCTAACGCCCAGCTCCGGGGACCTAAGGCCTCCTAACGCCCAGCTCCGGGACCACAGGCCCCCTAACGCCCAGCTCCGGGTCCTCAGGACCCCTAACGCCCACGATCGGGTTCACAGGCCCCCTAACGCCCTGCTCCGGGGACCTCAGGCCCCCTAACGCCCAGCTCCGGGTCCTCAGGACCCCTAACGCCCACGATCGGGTCCACAGGCCCCCTAACGCCCTGCTCCGGGGACCTCAGGCCCCCTAACGCCCAGCTCCTGGTCCGCAAGCCCCCTAACACCCACCATCGGATCCACAGGCCCCCTAACGCCCAGCTCCGGGGACCTCAGCCTCCCTGACGCCTACCATCGGGTCTGCAGACCCCCTAAAGCCCAGCTCCGGGGACCTCAGGCCCCCTAACGCTCACCATCGGCTCCACAGGCCACCTAACGCCCAGCTCCGGGGACCACAGGCCCCCTAACGCCCCAGCTCCGGGTTCTCAGGAGCCCTAACGCCTACCATCGGGTCCACAGGCCCCCCTAACGCCCAGCTCCGCGTCCACAGGAGCCCTGACGCCCAGCTCCGGGGATCACAGGCCCCCTAACGCCCACTTACGGGGATCACATGCACCCTAACGTCTACCATAGGGTCCACAGGCCCCCTCACGCCCAGCTCCGTTGATCACAGGCCCCCTAACGACAACCATCGGGTCCACAGGCCCCCTAACGCCCAGCTCTGGGTCCTCAGGCCCCCTAACGCCCAGCTCCGGGTCCACGGGAGCCCTAACGCCCACCACCGCGTCCACAGGCCCCCTAACGCCCAGCTCCGGGTCCTCGGGCCCTCTAACGGCCAGCTCCGGGTCCTCAGGCACCCAAACACCCAGCACCGGGACCACGGGACCCCTAATGCCCAGCCCTGGGTCCACAGGTCCGCAAAGACCTAGCTCCGGGGACCACAGGCCCCCCTAACGCCTACCATCCGGTCCACAGGCCCCCTAACACCCAGCTCCGGGTCCAAAGGCGCCCTAACGCCCAGCTCCAGGGACCACAGGCCCCCTAACGCCTACCATCGGTTTCACAGGCCACCTAACGCCCAGCTCCGGGGACCACAGACCCCCTTAACGCCAACCATCGGGTCCACAGGCCCAATAACGCCCAGCTCCGGGCCCTCAGGCCCCCTGACGCCCACGATCGGGTCCACAGGCCCGCTAACGCCCTGCTCCGGGGACCTCAGGCCCGCTAACGCCCAGCTCCGGGTCATCAGGCCTCCTAACGCCTGCCATCGGGTCCATAGGAACCTTAACGTCCAGCTCCGGGTCCACAGGCCCCCTAACGCCCAGCTCCGGAGACCTCAGGCCCCATAACGCCCAGCTCCGGAGACCAGAGGCCCCCTAACACCCACCATCGGGTCCACAGGCCCCCTAACCTCCAGCTCCGGGGTCCACAGGCCCCCTAACGCCCACCATCGGGTCCAGAGGCCCCCTAAACGCCCAGCTCCGGGGACCTCAGGCATCCTAAGGCCCAGCTCCGAGTCCACAGGACCCCTAACGACCAGCTCCGGGACCACAGGCCCCCTAACGACCAGCTCCGAGTTCCTGAGGACCCCTAACGCCCACGATCGGGTCCACAGGCACCCTAACGCCCTACTCCGGGGACCTCAGACCCCCTAACGCCCAGCTCCGGGTAATCAGGCCCCCTAACGCCTGCCATCGGGTCCATAGGAACCCTAACGTCCAGCTACGGAGACCACAGGCCCCCTAACGCCCAGCTACGGAGACCACAGGCCCCCTAACGCCCAGCTCCGGGGACAACAGGCTCCCTAACACCCACCATCGAGTCCACAGGCCACCTAACCTCCAGCTCCGGGGTCCACAGGCCCCGTAACGCCTACCATCGGTCCACAGGCCCCCTAACGCCCAGCTCCTGGAACCTCAGGCATCCTAACGCACAGATACGGATCTTAAGGCCCACTAACGCTCACCATCGGCTCCACAGGCCCCCTAACGCCCAGCTCCGGGGACCTCAGGCTCCCTGACGCCTACCATCGGGTCCACAGACCCCCTAAAGCCCAGCTCCGGGGACCTCAGGCCCCCCTAACGCTCACCATCGGCTCCACAGGCCCCCTAACGCCCAGCTCCGGGGACCACAGGCCCCCTTACGCCTACCATCGGGTCCACCACCCCCTGACGCCCATCTCCGTGTCCACAGGCCCCCTAACGCCAGATCCGGGTCCTCCAGCCCCCAATCGCCTACCATCGGGTCCACAGGACCCCTAATCCCAGCTCCAGGTCGACAGCACCCCTAACGCCCAGCCCTGGGACCAGAGGAACGCTAACGCCCACCACCCGGGGACCACAAGTCCCCCTAACGCCCAGCTCCGGGGACCACAGGCCCCCTAACGCCTACCATCAGTACTACAGGCCCCCTAACGCCCATCTCCGGGTCCACAGGCCCCCTAACGCCCAGATCCGGATCCTCAGGAGCCCTAACGCCCACGATCGGGTCCACAGGCCCCCTAACGCCCTGCTCCGGGGACCTCAGGCCCCCTAACGCCCAGCTCCGGGTCCCTCAGGACCCCTAACGCCCACGATCGGGTCCACAGGCCCCCTAACGCCCTGCTACGGGGACCTGAGGCCCCCTAACGCCCAGCTCCTGGTCCGCAAGCCCCCTAACACCCACCATCGGATCCACAGGCCCCCTAACGCCCAGCTCCGGGGACCTCAGGCTCCCTGACGCCTACCATCGGGTCCACAGACCCCCTAAAACCCAGCTCCGGGGACCTCAGGCCCCCCTAACGCTCACCATCGGCTCCACAGGCCCCCTAACGCCCAGCTCCGGGGACCACAGGCCCCCTTACGCCTACCATCGGGTCCACCACCCCCTGACGCCCATCTCCGTGTCCACAGGCCCCCTAACGCCTAGCTACGGGTCCTCAGCCCCCAAACGCCTACCATCGGGTCCACAGGACCCCTAATCCCAGCTCCAGGTCCACAGGACCCCTAACGCCCAGCCCTGGGACCAGAGGACCGCTAACGCCCACGCCGGGGACCACAGGTCCCCTAACGCCCAGCTCCGGGGGAACACAGGCCCCCTGACGCCTAGCTCCGGGTCCTCAGCCCCCAAAACGCCTACCATCCGGTTCACAGGCCCCCTAACGCCCAGCTCCGGGGTCCACAGGCCCCCTAACGGCCAGCCCAGGGAACACAGGACCGCTAACAGCAAGAACGGGGACCACAGACCCCCTAACGCCCAGCTCCGGGGACCACAGGCCCCCTAACGCCTACCATCAGTACTACAGGCCCCCTAACGCCCAGCTCCGGGTCCACAGGCCCCCTAACGCCCAGATCCGGATCCTCAGGAGCCCTAACGCCTACCATCTGGCCCACAGGACCCCTAATGCCCAGCTCCGGGTCCTCAGGCCCCGTAACGACCAGCTCCGGGTAAACAGGCCCACCAACGCATACCATCGATTCCATAGGCCCCCTAACGCCCAGCTCCGGGGCCCACAGGCCCCCTAACGCCCAGCTCCGGGGCCCACAGGCCCCCTCACGCCCAGCTCCGGGGATCACATGCACCCTATAGCCTACCATAGGGTCCCAAGGCCCCCTAACGCCCAGCTCCGGATCCACAGGGCCCCTAACGCCCAAGCTCCGGGGGACCACAGGCCCGCGAAACGCCCAGCTCCGGGGATCACATGCACCCTAAAGCCTACCATAGGGCCCAAGGCCCCCCTAACGCCCAGCTCCGGATCCACAGGGCCCCTAACGCCCAGCTCCGGGGAACACAGGCCCCCTTACGCTTACCATCGGGTTCACAAGCCCCCTAACGCCCAGCTCTGGGTCCTCAGGCCCCCTAACGCCCGGCTCCGGGTCCACGGGCCCCCTAATGCCCAGCACTGGGAGCACGGAACCAGTAACGCCCACCATCGGGTCCACAGGCCCCCTAACGCCCAGCTCCGGGTCCTCGGGCCCCCTAACGCACAGCACCGGGACCACGGGACCCCTAACGCCCAGATCGGGGAACACAGGCCCCCTAACGCCCAGCTTCGGATCCACAGGCCCGCTAAGGCCCAGCTCCACATTCACAGACCCCCTCACGCCCATCTCCGGTTCCACAGGCCCCCTCACGCCCAGCTCCGAGTCCACAGGAGCCCTAACGCACAGCTCCGAGTCCACAGGCCGCCTAACGCCTACCATCGGGTCCACAGGTCCCCTAACGCCCAGTTCCGGGGACTTCAGGCCCCCCTAACGCCCAGCTCCGGGTCATAAGGCCCCCTAACGCCTGCCATCGGGACCACAGGCCCCATAACGCCCAGCTCCAGGGCCCGCACGCCCCCTAACGTCCATCTCCGGGGAGTCAGGCCCCCTAACGCCTACCATCGGGTCCACAGGAACCTTACCGCCCAGACTGGGGACAACAGGCCCCCTAACGCTTACCATCGGGACCACAGGCCCCCTAACGCCCAGCTCCGGGGACCACAGGCCCCCTAACGCCCAGCTCCGGGTTCTCAGGACCCCTAACGCCTACCATCGGGTCCACAGGCCCCCTAACGCCCAGCTCCGCGTCCACAGGACCCCTGACGCCCAGCTCCGGGGGATCACAGGCCCCCTAACGCCCACTTACGGGGATCACATGCACCCCTAACGTCTACCATAGGGTCCACAGGCCCCCTCACGCCCAGCTCCGGGGATCACAGGCCCCCTAACGCCAACCATCGGGTCCACAGGCCCCCCTAACGCCCAGCTCTGGGTCCTCAGGCCCCCTAACGCCCAGCTCCGGGTCCACGGGAGCCCTAACGCCCTGCACTGGGAGCAGGGGACCCCTAACGCCCACCATCGCGTCCACAGGCCCCCTAACGCCCAGCTCCGGGTCCCTCGGGCCCTCTAACGGCCAGCTCCGGGTCCTCAGGCACCCAAACGCTCAGCACCGGGACCACGGGACCCCTAATGCCCAGCCCTGGGTCCCACAGGTCCGCAAAGACCTAGCTCCGGGGACCACAGGCCCCCTAACGCGTACCATCCGGTCCACAGGCCCCCTAACACCCAGCTCCGGGTCCAAAGGCGCCCTAACGCCCAGCTCCAGGGACCACAGGCCCCCTAACGCCTACCATCGGTTTCACAGGCCACCTAACGCCCAGCTCCGGGGACCACAGGCCCCTTAACGCCAACCATCGGGTCCACAGGCCCAATAACGCCCAGCTCCGGGCCCTCAGGCCCCCTAACGCCCACGATCGGGTCCACAGGCCCCCTAACGCCCTGCTCCGGGGACCTCAGGCCCCCTAACGCCCAGCTCCGGGTCTTCAGGCCTCCTAACGCCTGCCATCGGGTCCATAGGAACCTTAACGTCCAGCTCCGGGTCCACAGGCCCCCTAACGCCCAGCTCCGGAGACCACAGGCCCCCTAACACCCACCATCGGGTCCACAGGCCCCCTAACCTCCAGCTCTGGAGTCCGCAGGCCCCCTAACGCCTACCATCTGTCCACAGGCCCACTAACGCCCAGCTCCGGGGACCTCAGGCCCCCTAACGCCCAGCTCCGGGTTATCAGGCCCCCCTAACGCCTGCCATCGGGTCCATAGGAACCTTAACGCCCAGCTCCGGGTCCACAGGCCCGCTAACGCAAAGCTCCGGAGACAGCAGGCCCCCTAGTGCCCAGCTCCGGGGACCACAGGCACCCTAACACCCACCATCGATTCCACAGGCCCCCTAACCTCCAGCTCCGGGGTCCACAGGCAAGCTAACGCCCAGCTCCGGGGACCTCAGGCATCCTAACGCCCAGCTCCGAGTCCACAGGACCCCTAACGACCAGCTCCGGGACCACAGGCCCCCTAACGACCAGCTCCGAGTTCTGAGGACCCCTAATGCCCACGATCGGGTCCCACAGGCCCCCTAACGCCCTACTCCGGGGACCGCAGACCCCCTAACGCCCAGCTCCGGGTAATCAGGCCCCCTAACGCCTGCCATCGGGTCCATAGGAACCCTAACGCCCAGCTCCGGGTCCACAGGCCCCCTAACGCCCAGCTAAGGAGACCACAGGCCCCCTAACGACCAGCTCCGAGTCCTGAGGACCCCTAACGCCCACGATCGGGTCCACAGACCCCCTAACGCCCAGCTCCGGAGACCACAGGCCCCCTAACGCCCAGCTCCGGGGGCAACAGGCTCCCTAACACCCACCATCGAGTCCAGAGGCCACCTAACCTCCAGCTCCGGGGTCCACAGGCCCCCTAACGCCTACCATCGGTCCACAGGCCCCCTAACGCCCAGCTCCTGGAACCTCAGGCATCCTAACGCACAGATACGGATCTTAAGGCCCACTAACGCTCACCATCGGCTCCACAGGCCCCCTAACGCCCAGCTCCGGGGACCTAAGGCCTCCTAACGCCCAGCTCCGGGACCACAGGCCCCCTAACGCCCAGCTCCGGGTCCTCAGGACCCCTAACGCCCACGATCGGGTTCACAGGCCCCCTAACGCCCTGCTCCGGGGACCTCAGGCCCCCTAACGCCCAGCTCCGGGTCCTCAGGACCCCTAACGCCCACGATCGGGTCCACAGGCCCCCTAACGCCCTGCTCCGGGGACCTCAGGCCCCCTAACGCCCAGCTCCTGGTCCGCAAGCCCCCTAACACCCACCATCGGATCGACAGGCCCCCTAACGCCCAGCTCCGGGGACCTCAGCCTCCCTGACGCCTACCATCGGGTCTGCAGACCCCCTAAAGCCCAGCTCCGGGGACCTCAGGCCCCCTAACGCTCACCATCGGCTCCACAGGCCACCTAACGCCCAGCTCCGGGGACCACAGGCCCCCTAACGCCCAGCTCCGGGTTCTCAGGAGCCCTAACGCCTACCATCGGGTCCACAGGCCCCCTAACGCCCAGCTCCGCGTCCACAGGAGCCCTGACGCCCAGCTCCGGGGATCACAGGCCCCCTAACGCCCACTTACGGGGATCACATGCACCCTAACGTCTACCATAGGGTCCACAGGCCCCCTCACGCCCAGCTCCGTTGATCACAGGCCCCCTAACGACAACCATCGGGTCCACAGGCCCCCTAACGCCCAGCTCTGGGTCCTCAGGCCCCCTAACGCCCAGCTCCGGGTCCACGGGAGCCCTAACGCCCACCACCGCGTCCACAGGCCCCCTAACGCCCAGCTCCGGGTCCTCGGGCCCTCTAACGGCCAGCTCCGGGTCCTCAGGCACCCAAACACCCAGCACCGGGACCACGGGACCCCTAATGCCCAGCCCTGGGTCCACAGGTCCGCAAAGACCTAGCTCCGGGGACCACAGGCCCCCTAACGCCTACCATCCGGTCCACAGGCCCCCTAACACCCAGCTCCGGGTCCAAAGGCGCCCTAACGCCCAGCTCCAGGGACCACAGGCCCCCTAACGCCTACCATCGGTTTCACAGGCCACCTAACGCCCAGCTCCGGGGACCACAGACCCCTTAACGCCAACCATCGGGTCCACAGGCCCAATAACGCCCAGCTCCGGGCCCTCAGGCCCCCTGACGCCCACGATCGGGTCCACAGGCCCGCTAACGCCCTTCTCCGGGGACCTCAGGCCCGCTAACGCCCAGCTCCGGGTCATCAGGCCTCCTAACGCCTGCCATCGGGTCCATAGGAACCTTAACGTCCAGCTCCGGGTCCACAGGCACCCTAACGCCCAGCTCCGGAGACCTCAGGCCCCATAACGCCCAGCTCCGGAGACCAGAGGCCCCCTAACACCCACCATCGGGTCCACAGGCCCCCTAACCTCCAGCTCCGGGGTCCACAGGCCCCCTAACGCCCACCATCGGGTCCAGAGGCCCCCTAACGCCCAGCTCCGGGGACCTCAGGCATCCTAAGGCCCAGCTCCGAGTCCACAGGACCCCTAACGACCAGCTCCGGGACCACAGGCCCCCTAACGACCAGCTCCGAGTCCTGAGGACCCCTAACGCCCACGATCGGGTCCACAGGCACCCTAACGCCCTACTCCGGGGACCTCAGACCCCCTAACGCCCAGCTCCGGGTAATCAGGCCCCCTAACGCCTGCCATCGGGTCCATAGGAACCCTAACGTCCAGCTACGGAGACCACAGGCCCCCTAACGCCCAGCTACGGAGACCACAGGCCCCCTAACGCCCAGCTCCGGGGACAACAGGCTCCCTAACACCCACCATCGAGTCCACAGGCCACCTAACCTCCAGCTCCGGGGTCCACAGGCCCCGTAACGCCTACCATCGGTCCACAGGCCCCCTAACGCCCAGCTCCTGGAACCTCAGGCATCCTAACGCACAGATACGGATCTTAAGGCCCACTAACGCTCACCATCGGCTCCACAGGCCCCCTAACGCCCAGCTCCGGGGACCTCAGGCTCCCTGACGCCTACCATCGGGTCCACAGACCCCCTAAAGCCCAGCTCCGGGGACCTCAGGCCCCCTAACGCTCACCATCGGCTCCACAGGCCCCCTAACGCCCAGCTCCGGGGACCACAGGCCCCCTTACGCCTACCATCGGGTCCACCACCCCCTGACGCCCATCTCCGTGTCCACAGGCCCCCTAACGCCAGATCCGGGTCCTCCAGCCCCCAATCGCCTACCATCGGGTCCACAGGACCCCTAATCCCAGCTCCAGGTCGACAGCACCCCTAACGCCCAGCCCTGGGACCAGAGGAACGCTAACGCCCACCCCGGGGACCACAAGTCCCCTAACGCCCAGCTCCGGGGACCACAGGCCCCCTAACGCCTACCATCAGTACTACAGGCCCCCTAACGCCCATCTCCGGGTCCACAGGCCCCCTAACGCCCAGATCGGGATCCTCAGGAGCCCTAACGCCCACGATCGGGTCCACAGGCCCCCTAACGCCCTGCTCCGGGGACCTCAGGCCCCCTAACGCCCAGCTCCGGGTCCTCAGGACCCCTAACGCCCACGATCGGGTCCACAGGCCCCCTAACGCCCTGCTACGGGGACCTGAGGCCCCCTAACGCCCAGCTCCTGGTCCGCAAGCCCCCTAACACCCACCATCGGATCCACAGGCCCCCTAACGCCCAGCTCCGGGGACCTCAGGCTCCCTGACGCCTACCATCGGGTCCACAGACCCCCTAAAACCCAGCTCCGGGGACCTCAGGCCCCCTAACGCTCACCATCGGCTCCACAGGCCCCCTAACGCCCAGCTCCGGGGACCACAGGCCCCCTTACGCCTACCATCGGGTCCACCACCCCCTGACGCCCATCTCCGTGTCCACAGGCCCCCTAACGCCTAGCTACGGGTCCTCAGCCCCCAAACGCCTACCATCGGGTCCACAGGACCCCTAATCCCAGCTCCAGGTCCACAGGACCCCTAACGCCCAGCCCTGGGACCAGAGGACCGCTAACGCCCACGCCGGGGACCACAGGTCCCCTAACGCCCAGCTCCGGGGAACACAGGCCCCCTGACGCCTAGCTCCGGGTCCTCAGCCCCCAAACGCCTACCATCCGGTTCACAGGCCCCCTAACGCCCAGCTCCGGGGTCCACAGGCCCCCTAACGGCCAGCCCAGGGAACACAGGACCGCTAACAGCAAGAACGGGGACCACAGACCCCCTAACGCCCAGCTCCGGGGACCACAGGCCCCCTAACGCCTACCATCAGTACTACAGGCCCCCTAACGCCCAGCTCCGGGTCCACAGGCCCCCTAACGCCCAGATCCGGATCCTCAGGAGCCCTAACGCCTACCATCTGGCCCACAGGACCCCTAATGCCCAGCTCCGGGTCCTCAGGCCCCGTAACGACCAGCTCCGGGTAAACAGGCCCACCAACGCATACCATCGATTCCATAGGCCCCCTAACGCCCAGCTCCGAGTCCACAGGACCCCTAACGACCAGCTCCGGGACCACAGGCCCCCTAACGACCAGCTCCGAGTCCTGAGGACCCCTAACGCCCACGATCGGGTCCACAGGCCCCCTAACGCCCTACTCCGGGGACTTCAGACCCCCTAACGCCCAGCTCCGGGTAATCAGGCCCCCTAACGCCTGCCATCGGGTCCATAGGAACCCTAACGCCCAGCTACGGAGACCACAGGCCCCCTAACGCCCAGCTACGGAGACCACAGGCCCCCTAACCTCCAGCTCCGGGGTCCACAGGCCCCCTAACGCCTACCATCGGTCCACAGGCCCCCTAACGCCCAGCTCCTGGAACCTCAGGCATCCTAACGCACAGATACGGATCATAAGGCCCACTAACGCTCACCATCGGCTCCACAGGCCCCCTAACGCCCAGCTCCGGGAACCTCAGGCTCCCTGACGCCTACCATCGGGTCCACAGACCCCCTAAAGCCCAGCTCCGGGGACCTCAGGCCCCCTAACGCTCACCATCGGCTCCACAGGCCCCCTAACGCCCAGCTCCGGGGACCACAGGCCCCCTTACGCCTACCATCGGGTCCACCACCCCCCTGACGCCCATCTCCGTGTCCACAGGCCCCCTAACGCCAGATCCGGGTCCTCCAGCCCCCAATCGCCTACCATCGGGTCCACAGGACCCCTAATCCCAGCTCCAGGTCGACAGCACCCCTAACGCCCAGCCCTGGGACCAGAGGAACGCTAACGCCCACCCCGGGGACCACAAGTCCCCTAACGCCCAGCTCCGGGGACCACAGGCCCCCTAACGCCTACCATCAGTACTACAGGCCCCCTAACGCCCATCTCCGGGTCCACAGGCCCCCTAACGCCCAGATCCGGATCCTCAGGAGCCCTAACGCCCACGATCGGGTCCACAGGCCCCCTAACGCCCTGCTCCGGGGACCTCAGGCCCCCTAACGCCCAGCTCCGGGTCCTCAGGACCCCTAACGCCCACGATCGGGTCCACAGGCCCCCTAACGCCCTGCTACGGGGACCTGAGGCCCCCTAACGCCCAGCTCCTGGTCCGCAAGCCCCCTAACACCCACCATCGGATCCACAGGCCCCCTAACGCCCAGCTCCGGGGACCTCAGGCTCCCTGACGCCTACCATCGGGTCCACAGACCCCCTAAAACCCAGCTCCGGGGACCTCAGGCCCCCTAACGCTCACCATCGGCTCCACAGGCCCCCTAACGCCCAGCTCCGGGGACCACAGGCCCCCTTACGCCTACCATCGGGTCCACCACCCCCTGACGCCCATCTCCGTGTCCACAGGCCCCCTAACGCCTAGCTACGGGTCCTCAGCCCCCAAACGCCTACCATCGGGTCCACAGGACCCCTAATCCCAGCTCCAGGTCCACAGGACCCCTAACGCCCAGCCCTGGGACCAGAGGACCGCTAACGCCCACGCCGGGGACCACAGGTCCCCTAACGCCCAGCTCCGGGGAACACAGGCCCCCTGACGCCTAGCTCCGGGTCCTCAGCCCCCAAACGCCTACCATCCGGTTCACAGGCCCCCTAACGCCCAGCTCCGGGTCCACAGGACTCCTAACGGCCAGCCCAGGGAACACAGGACCGCTAACAGCAAGAACGGGGACCACAGACCCCCTAACGCCCAGCTCTGGGGACCACAGGCCCCCTAACGCCTACCATCAGTACTACAGGCCCCCTAACGCCCAGCTCCGGGTCCACAGGCCCCCTAACGCCCAGATCCGGATCCTAAGGAGCCCTAACGCCTACCATCTGGCCCACAGGACCCCTAATGCCCAGCTCCGGGTCCTCAGGCCCCGTAACGACCAGCTTCGGGTAAACAGGCCCACCAACGCATACCATCGATTCCATAGGCCCCCTAACGCCCAGCTCCGAGTCCACAGGACCCCTAACGACCAGCTCCGGGACCACAGGCCCCCTAACGACCAGCTCCGAGTCCTGAGGACCCCTAACGCCCACGATCGGGTCCACAGGCCCCCTAACGCCCTACTCCGGGGACCTCAGACCCCCTAACGCCCAGCTCCGGGTAATCAGGCCCCCTAACGCCTGCCATCGGGTCCATAGGAACCCTAACGCCCAGCTCCGGGTCCACAGGCCCCCTAACGCCCAGCTACGGAGACCACAGGCCCCCTAACGACCAGCTCCGAGTCCTGAGGACCCCTAACGCCCACGATCGGGTTCACAGGCCCCCTAACGCCCTGCTCCGGGGACCTCAGGCCCCCTAACGCCCAGCTCCGGGTCCTCAGGACCCCTAACGCCCACGATCGGGTCCACAGGCCCCCTAACGCCCTGCTCCGGGGACCTGAGGCCCCCTAACGCCCAGCTCCTGGTCCGCAAGCCCCCTAACACCCACCATCGGATCCACAGGCCCCCTAACGCCCAGCTCCGGGGACCTCAGCCTCCCTGACGCCTACCATCGGGTCTGCAGACCCCCTAAACGCCCAGCTCCGGGGACCTCAGGCCCCCTAACGCTCACCATCGGCTCCACAGGCCACCTAACGCCCAGCTCCGGGGACCACAGGCCCCCTTACGCCTACCATCGGGTCCACTACCCCCTGACGCCACCATCTCCGTGTCCACAGGCCCCCTAACGCCTAGCTCCGGGTCCTCCAGCCTCCAAACGCCTACCATCGGGTCCACAGGACCCCTAATCCCTCCTCCAGGTCCACAGGACCCCTAACGCCCAGCCCTGGGACCAGAGGACCGCTAACGCCCACCCCGGGGACCACAGGTCCCCTAACGCCCAGCTCCGGGGAACACAGGCCCCCTGACGCCTAGCTCCGGGTCCTCAGCCCCCAAACGCCTACCATCCGGTCCACAGGCCCCCTAACGCCCAGCTCCGGGGAACACAGGCCCCCTGACGCCTAGCTCCGGGTCCTCAGCCCCCAAACGCCTACCATCCGGTCCACAGGCCCCCTAACGCCCAGCTCCGGGTCCACAGGACTCCTAACGGCCAGCCCAGGGAACACAGGACCGCTAACGGCAAGAACGGGGACCACAGACCCCCTAACGCCCAGCTCCGGGGACCACAGGCCCCCTAACGCCTACCATCAGTACTACAGGCCCCCTAACGCCCAGCTCCGGGTCCACAGGCCCCCTAACGCCCAGATCCGGGTCCTCAGGAGCCCTAACGCCTACCATCTGGCCCACAGGACCCCTAATGCCCAGCTCCGGGTCCTCAGGCCCCGTAACGACCAGCTCCGGGTAAACAGGCCCACCAACGCATACCATCGATTCCATAGGCCCCCTAACGCCCAGCTCCGGGGCCCACAGGCTCCCTAACGCCTGCCATCGGGTCCACAGGCCCCTAACGCCCAGCCTTGGGACCACAGGCCGCATAAACGCCTACCATCGGGACCTCAGGCCCCCTAACCCCAGCTCCGGGGACCACAGGCCCCCTAACACCCAGCTCCGGGGACCACAGGCCCCCTAACGCCCAGCTCCGGGGATCATATGCACCCTATAGCCTACCATAGGGTCCAAAGGCCCCCTAGCGCCCAGCTCCGGATCCACAGGGCCCCTAACGCCCAGCTCCGGGGACCACAGGCCAGCGAACGCCCAGCTCCGGGGATCACATGCACCCTAAAGCCTACCATAGGGCCCAAGGCCCCTCTAACGCCCAGCTCCGGATCCACAGGGCCCCTAACGCCCAGCTCCGGGGAACACAGGCCCCCTAACGCTTACCATCGGGTTCACAAGCCCCCGAACGCCCAGCTCTGGGTCCTCAGGCCCCCTAACGCCCGGCTCCGGGTCCACGGGCCCCCTAATGCCCAGCACTGGGAGCACGGAACCAGTAACGCCCACCATCGGGTCCACAGGCCCCCTAACGCCCAGCTCCGGGTCCTCGGGCCCCCTAACACCCAGCACTGGGACCACGGGACCCCTAACGCCCAGATCGGGGAACACAGTCCCCCTAACGCCCAGCTTCGGGTCCACAGGCCCGCTAAGGCCCAGCTCCACATTCACAGACCCCTCACGCCCATCTCCGGTTCCACAGGCCCCCTCACGCCCAGCTCCGAGTCCACAGGAGCCCTAACGCACAGCTCCGAGTCCACAGGCCCCCTAACGCCTACCATCGGGTCCACAGGCCCCCTAACGCCCAGTTCCGGGGACTTCAGGCCCCCTAACGCCCAGCTCCGTGTCATCAGGCCCCCTAACGCCTGCCATCGGGACCACAGGCCCCATAACGCCCAGCTCCAGGGCCCGCACGCCCCCCTAACGTCCATCTCCGGGGACTCAGGTCCCCTAACGCCTACCATCGGGTCCACAGGAACCTTACCGCCCAGCCCGGGGACAACAGGCCCCCTAACGCTTACCATCGGGAACACAGGCCCCCTAACGCCCAGCTCCCGGGACCACAGGCCCCCTAACGCCCAGCTCCGGGTTCTCAGGACCCCTAACGCCTAAAATCGGGTCCACAGGCCCCCTAACGCCCAGCTCCGCGTCCACAGGACCCCTGACGCCCAGCTCCGGGGATCACAGGCCCCCTAACGCCCACTTACGGGGATCACATGCACCCTAACGTCTACCATACGGTCCACAGGCCCCCTAACGCCCAGCTCTGGGGATCACAGGCCCCCTAACGCCAACCATCGGGTCCACAGGCCCCCTAACGCCCAGCTCTCGGTCCTCAGGCCCCTAACGCCCAGCTCCGGGTCCACGGGAGCCCTAACGCCCTGCACTGGGAGCAGGGGACCCCTAACGCTCACCATCGCGTCCACAGGCCCCCTAACGCCCAGCTCCGGGTCCTCGGGCCCTGTAACGCCCAGCTCCGGGTCCTCAGGCACCCAAACGCCCAGCACCGGGACCACGGGACCCCTAATGCCCAGCCCTGGGTCCACAGGTCCGCAAAGACCTAGCTCCGGGGACCACAGGCCCCCTAACGCCTACCATCCGGTCCACAGGCCCCCTAACACCCAGCTCCGGGTCCAAAGGCGCCCTAACGCCCAGCTCCAGGGACCACAGGCCCCCTAACGCCTACCGTCGGTTTCACAGGCCACCTAACGCCCAGCTCCGGGGACCACAGGCCCCTTAACGCCAACCATCGAGTCCACAGGCCCAATAACGCCCACCTCCGGGCCCTCAGGCCCCCTAACGCCCACGATCGGGTCCACAGGCCCCCTAACGCCCTGCTCCGGGGACCTCAGGCCCCCTAACGCCCACCTCCGGGTCATCAGGCCTCCTAACGCCTGCCATCGGGTCCATAGGAACCTTAACGTCCAGCTCCGGGTCCACAGGCCCCCTAACGCCCAGCTCCGGAGACCACAGGCCCCCTAACGCCCAGCTCCGGAGACCAGAGGCCCCCTAACACCCACCATCGGGTCCACAGGCCCCCTAACCTCCAGCTCTGGGGTCCGCAGGCCCCCTAACGCCTACCATCTGTCCACAGGCCCCCTAACGCCCAGCTCCGGGGACCTCAGGCCCCCTAACGCCCAGCTCCGGGTTATCAGGCCCCCTAACGCCTGCCATCGGGTCCATAGGAACCTTCACGCCCAGCTCCGGGTCCACAGGCCTGCTAACGCCAAGCTCCGGAGACCGCAGGCCCCCTAGTGCCCAGCTCCGGGGACCACAGGCACCCTAACACCCACCATCGATTCCACAGGCCCCCTAACCTCCAGCTCCGGGGTCCACAGGCCCCCTAACGCCTACCATCTGTCCACAGGCCCCCTAACGCCCAGCTCCGGGTCCACAGGCCCGCTAACGCCAAGCTCCGGAGACCGCAGGCCCCCTAGTGCCCAGCTCCGGGGACCACAGGCACCCTAACACCCACCATCGATTCCACAGGCCCCCTAACCTCCAGCTCCGGGGTCCACAGGTCCCCTAACGCCCACCATCGGGTCCAGAGGCCCCCTAACGCCCAGCTCCGGGGACAACAGGCTCCCTAACACCCACCATCGAGTCCACAGGCCACCTAACCTCCAGCTCCGGGATCCACAGTCCCCCTAACGCCTACCATCGGTCCACAGGCCCCCTAACGCCCAGCTCCTGGAACCTCAGGCATCCTAACGCACAGATACGGATCTTAAGGCCCACTAACGCTCACCATCGGCTCCACAGGCCCCCTAACGCCCAGCTCCGGGGACCTCAGGCCTCCTAACGCCCAGCTCCGGGACCACAGGCCCCCTAACGCCCAGCTCCGGGTCCTCAGGCCCCCTAACGCCTGCCATCGGGACCACAGGCCCCATAACGCCCAGCTCCAGGGCCCGCACGCCCCCTAACGTCCATCTCCGGGAACTCAGGCCCCTTAACGCCAACCATCGGGTCCACAGGCCCAATAACGCCCAGCTCCGGGCCCTCAGGCCCCCTAACGCCCACGATCGGGTCCACAGGCCCAATAACGCCCTGCTCCGGGGACCTCAGGCCCCCTAACGCCCAGCTCCGGGTCATCAGGCCTCCTAACGCCTGCCATCGGGTCCATAGGAACCTTAACGCCCAGCTCCGGGTCCACAGGCCCGCTAACGCCAAGCTCCGGAGACCGCAGGCCCCCTAGCGCACAGCTCCGGGGACCACAGGCACCCTAACACCCACCATCGATTCCACAGGCCCCCTAACCTCCAGCTCCGGGGTCCACAGGCCCCCTAACGCCCACCATCGGGTCCAGAGGCCCCCTAACGCCCAGCTCCGGGGACCTCAGGCATCCTAACGCCCAGCTCCGAGTCCACAGGACCCCTAACGACCAGCTCCGGGACCACAGGCCCCCTAACGACCAGCTCCGAGTCCTGAGGACCCCTAACGCCCACGATCGGGTCCACAGGCCCCCTAACGCCCTACTCCGGGGACCTCAGACCCCCTAACGCCCAGCTCCGGGTAATCAGGCCCCCTAACGCCTGCCATCGGGTCCATAGGAACCCTAACGCCCAGCTACGGAGACCACAGGCCACCTAACGCCCAGCTACGGAGACCACAGGCCCCCTAACCTCCAGCTCCGGGGTCCACAGGCCCCCTAACGCCTACCATCGGTCCACAGGCCCCCTAACGCCCAGCTCCTGGAACCTCAGGCATCCTAACGCACAGATACGGATCATAAGGCCCACTAACGCTCACCATCGGCTCCACAGGCCCCCTAACGCCCAGCTCCGGGAACCTCAGGCTCCCTGACGCCTACCATCGGGTCCACAGACCCCCTAAAGCCCAGCTCCGGGGACCTCAGGCCCCCTAACGCTCACCATCGGCTCCACAGGCCCCCTAACGCCCAGCTCCGGGGACCACAGGCCCCCTTACGCCTACCATCGGGTCCACCACCCCCTGACGCCCATCTCCGTGTCCACAGGCCCCCTAACGCCAGATCCGGGTCCTCCAGCCCCCAATCGCCTACCATCGGGTCCACAGGACCCCTAATCCCAGCTCCAGGTCGACAGCACCCCTAACGCCCAGCCCTGGGACCAGAGGAACGCTAACGCCCACCCCGGGGACCACAAGTCCCCTAACGCCCAGCTCCGGGGACCACAGGCCCCCTAACGCCTACCATCAGTACTACAGGCCCCCTAACGCCCATCTCCGGGTCCACAGGCCCCCTAACGCCCAGATCCGGATCCTCAGGAGCCCTAACGCCCACGATCGGGTCCACAGGCCCCCTAACGCCCTGCTCCGGGGACCTCAGGCCCCCTAACGCCCAGCTCCGGGTCCTCAGGACCCCTAACGCCCACGATCGGGTCCACAGGCCCCCTAACGCCCTGCTACGGGGACCTGAGGCCCCCTAACGCCCAGCTCCTGGTCCGCAAGCCCCCTAACACCCACCATCGGATCCACAGGCCCCCTAACGCCCAGCTCCGGGGACCTCAGGCTCCCTGACGCCTACCATCGGGTCCACAGACCCCCTAAAACCCAGCTCCGGGGACCTCAGGCCCCCTAACGCTCACCATCGGCTCCACAGGCCCCCTAACGCCCAGCTCCGGGGACCACAGGCCCCCTTACGCCTACCATCGGGTCCACCACCCCCTGACGCCCATCTCCGTGTCCACAGGCCCCCTAACGCCTAGCTACGGGTCCTCAGCCCCCCAAACGCCTACCATCGGGTCCACAGGACCCCTAATCCCAGCTCCAGGTCCACAGGACCCCTAACGCCCAGCCCTGGGACCAGAGGACCGCTAACGCCCACGCCGGGGACCACAGGTCCCCTAACGCCCAGCTCCGGGGAACACAGGCCCCCTGACGCCTAGCTCCGGGTCCTCAGCCCCCAAACGCCTACCATCCGGTTCACAGGCCCCCTAACGCCCAGCTCCGGGTCCACAGGACTCCTAACGGCCAGCCCAGGGAACACAGGACCGCTAACAGCAAGAACGGGGACCACAGACCCCCTAACGCCCAGCTCCGGGGACCACAGGCCCCCTAACGCCTACCATCAGTACTACAGGCCCCCTAACGCCCAGCTCCGGGTCCACAGGCCCCCTAACGCCCAGATCCGGATCCTAAGGAGCCCTAACGCCTACCATCTGGCCCACAGGACCCCTAATGCCCAGCTCCGGGTCCTCAGGCCCCGTAACGACCAGCTCCGGGTAAACAGGCCCACCAACGCATACCATCGATTCCATAGGCCCCCTAACGCCCAGCTCCGAGTCCACAGGACCCCTAACGACCAGCTCCGGGACCACAGGCCCCCTAACGACCAGCTCCGAGTCCTGAGGACCCCTAACGCCCACGATCGGGTCCACAGGCCCCCTAACGCCCTACTCCGGGGACCTCAGACCCCCTAACGCCCAGCTCCGGGTAATCAGGCCCCCTAACGCCTGCCATCGGGTCCATAGGAACCCTAACGCCCAGCTCCGGGTCCACAGGCCCCCTAACGCCCAGCTACGGAGACCACAGGCCCCCTAACGACCAGCTCCGAGTCCTGAGGACCCCTAACGCCCACGATCGGGTCCACAGACCCCCTAACGCCCAGCTCCGGAGACCACAGGCCCCCTAACGCCCAGCTCCGGGGGCAACAGGCTCCCTAACACCCACCATCGAGTCCAGAGGCCACCTAACCTCCAGCTCCGGGGTCCACAGGCCCCCTAACGCCTACCATCGGTCCACAGGCCCCCTAACGCCCAGCTCCTGGAACCTCAGGCATCCTAACGCACAGATACGGATCTTAAGGCCCACTAACGCTCACCATCGGCTCCACAGGCCCCCTAACGCCCAGCTCCGGGGACCTAAGGCCTCCTAACGCCCAGCTCCGGGACCACAGGCCCCCTAACGCCCAGCTCCGGGTCCTCAGGACCCCTAACGCCCACGATCGGGTTCACAGGCCCCCTAACGCCCTGCTCCGGGGACCTCAGGCCCCCTAACGCCCAGCTCCGGGTCCTCAGGACCCCTAACGCCCACGATCGGGTCCACAGGCCCCCTAACGCCCTGCTCCGGGGACCTGAGGCCCCCTAACGCCCAGCTCCTGGTCCGCAAGCCCCCTAACACCCACCATCGGATCCACAGGCCCCCTAACGCCCAGCTCCGGGGACCTCAGGCTCCCTGACGCCTACCATCGGGTCTGCAGACCCCCTAAAGCCCAGCTCCGGGGACCTCAGGCCCCCTAACGCTCACCATCGGCTCCACAGGCCCCCTAACGCCCAGCTCCGGGGACCACAGGCCCCCTTACGCCTACCATCGGGTCCACCACCCCCTGACGCCACCATCTCCGTGTCCACAGGCCCCCTAACGCCTAGCTCCGGGTCCTCCAGCCTCCAAACGCCTACCATCGGGTCCACAGGACCCCTAACGCCCAGCCCTGGGACCAGAGGACCGCTAACGCCCACCCCGGGGACCACAGGTCCCCTAACGCCCAGCTCCGGGGAACACAGGCCCCCTGACGCCTAGCTCCGGGTCCTCAGCCCCCAAACGCCTACCATCCGGTCCACAGGCCCCCTAACGCCCAGCTCCGGGTCCACAGGACTCCTAACGGCCAGCCCAGGGAACACAGGACCGCTAACGGCAAGAACGGGGACCACAGACCCCCTAACGCCCAGCTCCGGGGACCACAGGCCCCCTAACGCCTACCATCAGTACTACAGGCCCCCTAACGCCCAGCTCCGGGTCCACAGGCCCCCTAACGCCCAGATCCGGGTCCTCAGGAGCCCTAACGCCTACCATCTGGCCCACAGGACCCCTAATGCCCAGCTCCGGGTCCTCAGGCCCCGTAACGACCAGCTCCGGGTAAACAGGCCCACCAACGCATACCATCGATTCCATAGGCCCCCTAACGCCCAACTCCGGGGCCCACAGGCCCCCTAACGCCTGCCATCGGGTCCACAGGCCCCTAACGCCCAGCCTTGGGACCACAGGCCGCATAACGCCTACCATCGGGACCTCAGGCCCCCTAACCCCAGCTCCGGGGACCACAGGCCCCCTAACGCCCAGCTCCGGGGACCACAGGCCCCCTAACGCCCAGCTCCGGGGATCACATGCACCCTATAGCCTACCACAGGGTCCAAAGGCCCCCTAGCGCCCAGCTCCGGATCCACAGGGCCCCTAACGCCCAGCTCCGGGGACCACAGGCCAGCGAACGCCCAGCTCCGGGGATCACATGCACCCTAAAGCCTACCATAGGGCCCAAGGCCCCTCTAACGCCCAGCTCCGGATCCACAGGGCCCCTAACGCCCAGCTCCGGGGAACACAGGCCCCCTAACGCTTACCATCGGGTTCACAAGCCCCCGAACGCCCAGCTCTGGGTCCTCAGGCCCCCTAACGCCCGGCTCCGGGTCCACGGGCCCCCTAATGCCCAGCACTGGGAGCACGGAACCACTAACGCCCACCATCGGGTCCACAGGCCCCCTAACGCCCAGCTCCGGGTCCTCGGGACCCCTAACGCCCAGCACCGGGACCACGGGACCCCTAACGCCCAGATCGGGGAACACAGTCCCCCTAACGCCCAGCTTCGGGTCCACAGGCCCGCTAAGGCCCAGCTCCACATTCACAGACCCCTCACGCCCATCTCCGGTTCCACAGGCCCCCTCACGCCCAGCTCCGAGTCCACAGGAGCCCTAACGCACAGCTCCGAGTCCACAGGCCCCCTAACGCCTACCATCGGGTCCACAGGCCCCCTAACGCCCAGCTCCGGGGATCACATGCACCCTAAAGCCTACCATAGGGCCCAAGGCCCCTCTAACGCCCAGCTCCGGATCCACAGGGCCCCTAACGCCCAGCTCCGGGGAACACAGGCCCCCTAACGCTTACCATCGGGTTCACAAGCCCCCGAACGCCCAGCTCTGGGTCATCAGGCCCCCTAACGCCTGCCATCGGGACCACAGGCCCCATAACGCCCAGCTCCAGGGCCCGCACGCCCCCTAACGTCCATCTCCGGGGACTCAGGTCCCCTAACGCCTACCATCGGGTCCACAGGAACCTTACCGCCCAGCCCGGGGACAACAGGCCCCCAAACGCTTACCATCGGGAACACAGGCCCCCTAACGCCCAGCTCCCGGGACCACAGGCCCCCTAACGCCCAGCTCCGGGTTCTCAGGACCCCTAACGCCTAAAATCGGGTCCACAGGCCCCCTAACGCCCAGCTCCGCGTCCACAGGACCCCTGACGCCCAGCTCCGGGGATCACAGGCCCCCTAACGCCCACTTACGGGGATCACATGCACCCTAACGTCTACCATACGGTCCACAGGCCCCCTAACGCCCAGCTCTGGGGATCACAGGCCCCCTAACGCCAACCATCGGGTCCACAGGCCCCCTAACGCCCAGCTCTCGGTCCTCAGGCCCCTAACGCCCAGCTCCGGGTCCACGGGAGCCCTAACGCCCTGCACTGGGAGCAGGGGACCCCTAACGCTCACCATCGCGTCCACAGGCCCCCTAACGCCCAGCTCCGGGTCCTCGGGCCCTGTAACGCCCAGCTCCGGGTCCTCAGGCACCCAAACGCCCAGCACCGGGACCACGGGACCCCTAATGCCCAGCCCTGGGTCCACAGGTCCGCAAAGACCTAGCTCCGGGGACCACAGGCCCCCTAACGCCTACCATCCGGTCCACAGGCCCCCTAACACCCAGCTCCGGGTCCAAAGGCGCCCTAACGCCCAGCTCCAGGGACCACAGGCCCCCTAACGCCTACCGTCGGTTTCACAGGCCACCTAACGCCCAGCTCCGGGGACCACAGGCCCCTTAACGCCAACCATCGAGTCCACAGGCCCAATAACGCCCACCTCCGGGCCCTCAGGCCCCCTAACGCCCACGATCGGGTCCACAGGCCCCCTAACGCCCTGCTCCGGGGACCTCAGGCCCCCTAACGCCCACCTCCGGGTCATCAGGCCTCCTAACGCCTGCCATCGGGTCCATAGGAACCTTAACGTCCAGCTCCGGGTCCACAGGCCCCCTAACGCCCAGCTCCGGAGACCACAGGCCCCCTAACGCCCAGCTCCGGAGACCAGAGGCCCCCTAACACCCACCATCGGGTCCACAGGCCCCCTAACCTCCAGCTCTGGGGTCCGCAGGCCCCCTAACGCCTACCATCTGTCCACAGGCCCCCTAACACCCAGCTCCGGGGACCTCAGGCCCCCTAACGCCCAGCTCCGGGTTATCAGGCCCCCTAACGCCTGCCATCGGGTCCATAGGAACCTTAACGCCCAGCTCCGGGTCCACAGGCCCGCTAACGCCAAGCTCCGGAGACCGCAGGCCCCCTAGTGCCCAGCTCCGGGGACCACAGGCACCCTAACACCCACCATCGATTCCACAGGCCCCCTAACCTCCAGCTCCGGGGTCCACAGGCCCCCTAACGCCGACCATCTGTCCACAGGCCCCCTAACGCCCAGCTCCGGGTCCACAGGCCCGCTAACGCCAAGCTCCGGAGACCGCAGGCCCCCTAGTGCCCAGCTCCGGGGACCACAGGCACCCTAACACCCACCATCGATTCCACAGGCCCCCTAACCTCCAGCTCCGGGGTCCACAGGTCCCCTAACTCCCACCATCGGGTCCAGAGGCCCCCTAACGCCCAGCTCCGGGGACAACAGGCTCCCTAACACCCACCATCGAGTCCAGAGGCCACCTAACCTCCAGCTCCGGGATCCACAGGCCCCCTAACGCCTACCATCGGTCCACAGGCCCCCTAACGCCCAGCTCCTGGAACCTCAGGCATCCTAACGCACAGATACGGATCTTAAGGCCCACTAACGCTCACCATCGGCTCCACAGGCCCCCTAACGCCCAGCTCCGGGGACCTCAGGCCTCCTAACGCCCAGCTCCGGGACCACAGGCCCCCTAACGCCCAGCTCCGGGTCCTCAGGACCCCTAACGCCCACGATCGGCTCCACAGGCCCCCTAACGCCCTGCTCCGGGGACCTCAGGCCCCCTAACGCCCAGCTCCGGGTCCTCAGGACCCCTAACGCCCACGATCGGGTCCACAGGCCCCCTAACGCCCTGCTCCGGGGACCTGAGGCCCCCTAACGCCCAGCTCCTGGTCCGCAAGGCCCCTAACACCCACCATCGGATTCACAGGCCCCCTAACGCCCAGCTCCGGGTACCTCAGGCTCCCTGACGCCTACCATCGGGTCCACAGACCCCCTAAAGCCCAGCTCCGGGGACCTCAGGTCCCCTAACGCTCACCATCGGCTCCACAGGCCCCCTAACGTCCAGCTCCGGGGACCACAGGCCCCCTTACGCCTACCATCGGGTCCACCACCCCCTGACGCCACCATCTCCGTGTCCACAGGCCCCCTAACGCCTAGCTCCGGGTCCTCCAGCCCCCAAACGCCTACCATCGGGTCCACAGGACCCCTAATCCCAGCTCCAGGTCCACAGGACCCCTAACGCCCAGCCCTGGGACCAGAGGACCACTAACGCCCAGCTCCGGGGACCTCAGGCCTCCTAACGCCCAGCTCCGGGACCACAGGCCCCCTAACGCCCAGCTCCTGGTCCTCAGGACCCCTAACGCCCAGCTCCGGTCCCACAGGCCCCCTAACGCCCAGCTACGGAGACCACAGGCCCCCTAACGCCCAGCTCAGGAGACCACAGGCCCCCTAACACCCACCATCGGGTCCACAGGCCACCTAACCTCCAGCTCCGGGGTCCACAGGTTCCCTAACGCCTACCATCGGTCCACAGGCCCCCGAACGCCCAGCTCCGGGGACCTCAGGCCCCCTAACGCCCAGCTCTTGGTCCGTAAGCCCCCAAACACCCACCACCGGATCCACAGGCCCCCTAACGCCCAGCTCCGGGGACCTCAGGCCCCCTAACGCACACCATCGGGTCCACAGGCCCCCTGACGCACAGCTCCGGGACTTCAGGCCCCCTGACGCACAGCTCCGGGACTTCAGGCCCCCTGACGCACAGCTCCGGGACTTCAGGCCCCTAACGCCCAGCTCCGGGGCCCACAGGACCCCTAAGGCCTAGCATCGGGTTCACAGGCCCCCTAACGCCCAGCTCCGGGTCCACAGGCCATCTAACGCTCAGCTCCGGGGACTACAGGCCCCCTAACACCTACCATCCGGTCCACAGACCCCCTAACACCCAGCTCCGGGACCACTGGCCCCCTAACGCCCAGCTCCAGTTACCACAGGCCCCCTAAAACCTAACATCGCTTTCACAGGCCCCCTAACGCCCAGCTCCGGGGACAACAGTCCCCTTAACGCCAACCATCGGGTCCACCGGCCCAATAACGCTCAGCTCCAGGGACCAAAGGCCCCCTAACGCCCACCATCGGGTCCACAGGACCCCTAACGCCCAGCTCCGGGGACCTCAGGTCCCCTAACGCCTACCATCGGGTCCACAGCCCCCTCACGCCCAGCTCCGTGTCCACAGGCCCCCTAACTCTCAGCTCCGGGGACCACAGGCCCCCTAACGCCTACCATGAGGTCCACAGGCACCCTAACGTCCACAATCGGGTACACAGGCACCCTCAAGCCGCCTCCGGGGACCTAATGCCCCATAACGCCCACCATCGGGTCCAAAAGCTCCCTAACGCCCAGCTCCGGGTCCTCAGGCCTCCTACCGCCCAGCTCCGGGTCCACAGGCCGCCTAACGCCCAGCTCCGTGGACCACAGGCCCCCTAACACCCACCATCGGGTCCACAGTCCCCCTTACGCCTACCATCGGGTCCAGAGGCCCCCTAACACCCACCATCGGGTCCACAGGCCCCCTAACGCCCAGCTCCGGGGACCACAGTCCCCCTAATGCCTACCATTGGTCCACAGGCCCCCTAACGCCCACCTCCTGGAACCTCAGGCATCCTAACGCACAGCTGCGGATCCTAAGGCCCACTAACGCCCACCATCGGCTTCACAGCCCCCTAACGCACAGCTCCGGTGACCTCAGGCCTCCTAACGCCCACCTCCGGGTCCACAGGCCCCCTAACGCCCAGCTCCGGGTCCTCAGGACCCCTAACGCCCAGCTCCGGCTCCTCAGGACACCTAACACCAAACATCGGGTCCACAGGCCCCCTAACGACGAGCTCCGGTGACCTCAGGCTCCCTGACGCCTACCATCGGGTCCACAGGTACCCTAACGCCCCCTCCGGGGACCTAAGGCCCCCTAAGGCACAGCTGCGGATCCTAAGGCCCACTAACGCCCACCTTCTGCTTCACAGGCCCCCTAACGCCCAGCTCCGGAGACCACAGGCCCCCTAACGTCCACCATCGGGTCCACAGGCCCCCTAACGCCCTGCTCCGGGGACCTCAGGCCCCCTAACGCCAAGCTCCTGGTCCGCAAGCCCCCTAACACCCACCATCGGGTCCACAGGCCCCCTAACGCCCGTCTCCCGGAACCTCAGGCTCCCTGACGCCTACCATCGGGTCCACAGACCCCCTAAAGCCCAGCTCCGGGGACATCAGGCCCCCTTACGCCAACCATCGGGTCCAAAGGACCCCTAACGCCTGCCATCGGGTCCACAGGCCCCCTAAAGCCCAAATCCGGAGACCACGGGCCCCCTAACGCCCACCATCGGGTCCACAGGCCCCCTAACGCCCAGCTCCGGAGACCACAGGCCCCCTAACGCATACCATCGAGTCCACAGGCCCCCTAAGGCAGAGCTCCGAGACCCCCAGCCCCCCTAACGCCCAGTTCCGGGGACCACAGGCCCCCTAACACCTACCATCGGGTCCGCAAGCCCAAGAACGCCCAGCTCTCGGTCCACAGGCCCCCTAACGCTCAGCTCCGGGAATCACAGGCCCCCTAACACCTAACATCGGGTCCACAGACACCCTAACGCCCACTGTCGGGTCCACAGGCACTCTAACGCCCAGCTCCGAGGACCTCAGGCCCCCTAATGCCCACCATCGGTCCACAAGCCCCCTAACGCCCAGCTCCGGGTCCACAGGACCCCTAACGTCCAGCTCCGGGGATCACATGCACCCTAAAGCCTACCATAGGGTCCACAGGCCCCCTAACGCCCAGCTCCGGATCCACAGGCCCCCTAACGCCCAGCTCCGGGGACCTCAGGCCCACTAACGCCCAGCTCCTGATCCGCAAGCCCCCTAACACCCGCCATCGGGTCCACAGGCCCCCTAACGCCCAGCTCCCGAGACCTCAGGCTCCCTGACGCCTACCATCGGGTCCACAGATCCCCTAAAGCCTAGCTCCGGGGACATCAGGCCCCCTAACGCCCACCATCGTGTCCACAGGCCCCCTAACGCCTGCCATCGGGTCCACAGGCCCCCTAAAGCTCAGATCCGGAGACCACGGGCCCCCTAACGCCCACCACCGGGTCCACAGGCTCCCTAACGCCCAGCTCCGGAGACCACAGGCCCCCTAACGTCCACCATCGGGTCCACAGGCCCCCTAACGCACTGCTCCGGGGACCTCAGGCCCCCTAACGCCCAGTTCCTGGTCCACAAGCCCCCTAACACCCACCATCGGGTCCACAGGCCCCCTAACGCCCAGCTCCGGGGACCACAGGCCCTCTAACGCCTACCATCGGGTGCACAGGCCCCCAAACGCCCAGCTCCGGGGACCTCAGGCCCCCTAACGCCCATCATCGTGTCCACAGGCTCCCTAAAGCAATCCATCGGGTCCACAGGCCCCCCCCTCACGCCCAGCTCCGGGTCCACAGGCCCCATAACGCCCAGCTCCGGAGACCACAGGCCCCCTAACGCATACCATCGGGTCCACAGGCCCCCTAACGCCCAGCTCCGGGGACCACAGGCCCCCTAACACCCACCATCGGGTCCACAGGCCCCCTAACGCCCAGCTCCCGGGACCTCAGGCCCCCTAAGGCCCAGCTCCGGGTCCACAGGCCCCATAACGCCCAGCTCCGGGTCCTCACACCCCCAAACGCCTTCCATCGGTCCACAGGCCCCCTAACGCCCACCTCCTGGAACCTCAGGCATCCTAACGCACAGCTGCGGATCCTAAGGCCCACTAACGCCCACCATCGGCTTCACAGCCCCCTAACGCACAGCTCCGGTGACCTCAGGCCTCCTAACGCCCACCTCCGGGTCCACAGACCCCCTAACGCCCAGCTCCGGGTCCTCAGGACCCCTAACGCCCAGCTCCGGCTCCTCAGGACCCCTAACACCAAACATCGGGTCCACAGGCCCCCTAACGACGAGCTCCGGGGACCTCAGGCTCCCTGACGCCTACCATCGGGTCCACAGGTACCCTAACGCCCCCTCCGGGGACCTAAGGCCCCTAAGGCACAGCTGCGGATCCTAAGGCCCACTAACGCCCACCATCTGCTTCACAGGCCCCCTAACGCCCAGCTCCGGAGACCACAGGCCCCCTAACGTCCACCATCGGGTCCACAGGCCCCCTAACGCCCTGCTCCGGGGACCTCAGGCCCCCTAACGCCAAGCTCCTGGTCCGCAAGCCCCCTAACACCCACCATCGGGTCCACAGGCCCCCTAACGCCCAGCTCCCGGAACCTCAGGCTCCCTGACGCCTACCATCGGGACCACAGACCCCCTAAAGCCCAGCTCCGGGGACATCAGGCCCCCTTACGCCAACCATCGGGTCCACAGGACCCCTAACGCCTGCCATCGGGTCCACAGACCCCCTAAAGCCCAGATCCGGAGACCACGGGCCCCCTAACGCCCACCATCGGGTCCACAGGCCCCCTAACGCCCAGCTCCGGAGACCACAGGCCCCCTAACGCATACCATCGAGTCCACAGGCCCCCTAAGGCAGAGCTCCGAGACCCCCAGCCCCCCTAACGCCCAGTTCCGCGGACCACAGGCCCCCTAACACCTACCATCGGGTCCGCAAGCCCAAGAACGCCCAGCTCTGGGTCCACAGGCCCCCTAACGCTCAGCTCCCGGGATCACAGGCCCCCTAACGCCTAACATCGGGTCCACAGGCACCCTAACGCCCAGCTCCGAGGACCTCAGGCCCCCTAATGCCCACCATCGGTCCACAAGCCCCCTAACGCCCAGCTCCGGGTCCACAGGACCCCTAACGCCCAGCCCAGGGAACACAGAACCGCTAACGGCAAGAACGGGGTCCACAGGACCCTAACGCCCAGCTCCGGGTCCACAGGCCCCCTAACGCCCAGCTCCGGGTCCTCAGGAGCCCTAACGCCTACCATCGGGCCCACAGGCCCCCCAATGCCCAGCTCCGGGTCCTCAGGAGCCCTAACGCCTACCATCGGGCCCACAGGCCCCCTAACGCCCAGCTCCGGGTGCACAGGACCCCTAACGTCCAGCTCCGGGGATCACATGCACCCTAAAGCCTACCATAGGGTCCACAGGCCCCCTAACGCCCAGCTCCGGATCCACAGGCCCCCTAACGACCAGCTCCGGGTAAACAGGCCCCGTAACGACCAGCTCCGGGTAAACAGGCCCACCAACGCATACCATCGATTCCATAGGCCCCCTAACGCCCAGCTCCGGGGCCCACAGGCCCCCTAACGCCCAGCTCCGGGTACTCAGGCCCCCTATCGCCTGCCATCGGGTCCACAGGCCCCTAACGCCCAGCCTGGGGACCACAGGCCGCCTAACGCCTACCATCGGGACCTCAGGCCCCCTAACACCCAGCTCCGGGGACCACAAGACCCCTAACGGCGAGCTACGAGTTCTCAGGTCCCCTAACGCCTACCATCGGGTCCACAGGCCCCCTACCGCCCATCTCCGGGTCCAGAGGACCCCTGACGCCCAGCGCCGGGGACCACAGGCCCCCTAACGCCCAGCTCCGGGGATCACATGCACCCTAACGCCTACCATAGGGTCCAAAGGCCCCCTAACGCCCAGCTCCGGATCCACAGGGCCCCTAACGCCCAGCTCCGGGGAACACAGGCCCCCTAACGCTTACCATCGGGTTCACAAGCCCCCTAACGCCCAGCTCTGGGTCCTCAGGCCCCCCTAACGCCCGGCTCCGGGTCCACGGGCCCCCTAATGCCCAGCACTGGAAGCACGGAACCAGTAACGCCCACCATCGGGTCCACAGGCCCCCTAACGCCCAGCTCCGGGGACCACAGGCCCCCTAACACCCACCATCGGGTCCACAGGCCCCCTAACCTCCAGCTCCGGTTTCCACAGTCCCCCTAACGCCTACCATCGGTCCACAGGCCCACCTAACGCCCACCTCCTGGAACCTCAGGCATCCTAACGCACAGCTGCGGATCCTAAGGCCCACTAACGCCCACCATCGGCTTCACAGCCCCGTAACGCACAGCTCCGGTGACCTCAGACCTCCTAACGCCCAGCTCCGGGTCCACAGGCCCCCTAACGACCAGCTGCGGGACGACAGGCCCCCTAACGCCCAGCTGCGGGTCCTCAGGACCCCTAACGCCCAGCTGCGGGTCCTCAGGACCCCTAACACCAAGCATCGGGTCCACAGGCCCCCAAACGACGACCTCCGGGGACCTCTGACTCCCTGACGCCTACCATCGGGTCCACAGGTACCCTAACGCCCCCTCCGGGGACCTAAGGCCCCCTAACGCACAGCTGCGGATCCTAAGGCCCACTAACGTCCACCATCGGGTCCACAGGCCCCCTAACGCCCTGCTCCGGGGACCTCAGGCCCCCTAGCGCCAAGCTCCTGGTCCGCAAGCCCCCTAACACCCCACCATCGGGTCCACAGGCCCCCTAACGCCCAGCTGCCGCGACCTGAGGCTCCCTTACGCCTACCATCGGGTCCACAGACCCCCTAAAGCCCAGCTCCGGGGACATCAGGCCCCCTTACGCCCACCATCGGGTCCACAGGACCCCTAACGCCTACCATCCGGTCCACAGGCCCCCTAACACCCAGCTCCCTGTTCACTGACCCCCCTAACACCCAGCTCCAGGGACCACAGGCCCCCTAACGCCTACCATCGGTTTCACAGGCCCCCTAACGCCCAGCTCCGTGGACAACAGGCCCCTTAACGCCAACCATCGGGTTCACAGGCCCAATAACGCCCAGCTCCACGGAACAACGACCCCCTAACGCCTACCATCGGGGCCTCAGGCCCCCTAACGCACAGCTCCGGAGACCTCAGGCCCCCTAACGCCCACCATCGGGTCCACAGGCCCCTTAACGCCCAGCTCCGGGTGCACAGGCCCCCTAACGCCTACCATCGTGTCCATAGGCACCCTAACCGCCCACCATCGGGTCCACAAGCCCCCTACCGCCCAGCTCCGGGGACCTCAGGACCCCTATCGCCCCCCATCGGGACCACGGGACCCCTAACGCCCAGATCGGGGAACACAGGCCCCCTAACGCCCAGCTTCGGGTCCACAGGCCCGCTAAGGCCCAGCTCCGGGTCCTCGGGCCCTCTAACGGCCAGCTCCGGGTCCTCAGGCACCCAAACGCCCAGCACCGCGACCACGGGACCCCTAATGCCCAGCCCTGGGTCCACAGGTCCGCAAAGACCTAGCTCCGGGGACCACAGGCCCCCTAACGCCTACCATCCGGTCCACAGGCCCCGTAACACCCAGCTCCGGGTCCAAAGGCGCCCTAACGTCCAGCTCCGGGTCCACAGGCCCCCTAACGCCCAGCTCCGGAGACCACAGGCCCCCTAACACCCCAGCTCCGGAGACCAGAGGCCCCCTAACACCCACCATCGGGTCCACAGGCCCCCTAACCTCCAGCTCTGAGGTCCGCAGGCCCCCTAACGCCTACCATCTGTCCACAGGCCCCCTAACGCCCAGCTCCGGGGACCTCAGGCCCCCTAACGCCCAGCTCCGGGTTATCAGGCCCCCTAACGCCTGCCATCGGGTCCATAGGAACCTTAACGCCCAGCTCCGGGTCCACAGGCCCGCTAACGCCAAGCTCCGGAGACCGCAGGCCCCCTAGTGCCCAGCTCCGGGGACCACAGGCACCCTAACACCCACCATCGATTCCACAGGCCCCCTAACCTCCAGCTCCGGGGTCCACAGGCCCCCTAACGCCCAACATCGGGTCCAGAGGCCCCCTAACGCCCAGCTCCGGGGACCTCAGGCATCCTAACGCCCAGCTCCGAGTCCACAGGCCCCCTAACGCCAAGCTCCGTGTCCACAGGACCCCTGACGCCCAGCTCCGGGGATCACAGGCCCCCTAACGCCCACTTCCGGGGATCACATGCACCCTAACGTCTACCATAGGGTCCACAGGCCCCCTCACGCCCAGCTCCGGGGATCACAGGCCCCCTAACGCCAACCATCGGGTCCACAGGCCCCCTAACGCCAAGCTCTGGGTCCTCAGGCCCCCTTACGCCCAGCTCCGGGTCCACGGGAGCCCTAACGCCCTGCACTGGGAGCAGGGGACCCCTAACGCCCACCATCGCGTCCACAGGCCCCCTAACGCCCAGCTCCGGGTCCTCGGGCCCTCTAAAGGCCAGCTCCGAGTCCTCAGGCACCCAAACGCCCAGCACCGGCACCACGGGACCCCTAAAGCCCAGCCCTGGGTCCACAGGCCCGCAAAGACCTAGCTCCGGGGACCACAGGCCCCCTAACGCCTACCATCCGGTCCACAGGCCCCCTAACACCCAGCTCAGGGTCCAAAGGCGCCCTAACGCCCAGCTCCAGGGACCACAGGCCCCCTAACGCCTACCATCGGTTTCACAGGCCACCTAACGCCCAGCTCCGGGGACCACAGGCCCCTTAACGCCAACCATCGGGTCCACAGGCCCAATAACGCCCAGCTCCGGGTCCTCAGGCCCCCTAACGCCCACGATCGGGTCCACAGGCCCCCTAACGCCCTGCTCCGGGGACCTGAGGCCCCCTAACGCCCAGCTCCGGGTCATCAGGCCTCCTAACGCCTGCCATCGGGTCCATAGGAACCTTAACGTCCAGCTCCGGGTCCACAGGACCCCTAACGCCCAGCTCCGGAGACCATAGGACCCCTAACGCCCAGCTCCGGAGACCAGAGGCCCCCTAACACCCACCATCGGGTCCACAGGCCCCCTAACCTCCAGCTCTGGGGTCCGCAGGCCCCCTAACGCCTACCATCTGTCCACAGGCCCCCTAACGCCCAGCTCCGGGGACCTCAGGCCCCCTAACGCCCAGCTCCGGGTTATCAGGCCACCTAACGCCTGCCATCGGGTCCATAGGAACCTTACCGCCCAGCCCGGGGACAACAGGCCCCCTAACGCTTACCATCGGGACCACAGGCCCCCTAACGCCCAGCTCCGGGGACCAGAGGCCCCCTAACGCCCAGCTCCGGGTTCTCAGGACCCCTAACGCGTACCATCGGGTCCACAGGCCCCCTAACGCCCAGCTCCGGGGACCACAGGCCCCCTAACGCCCAGCTCCGGGTTCTCAGGACCCCTAACGCCTACCATCGGGTCCACAGGCCCCCTAACGCCCAGCTCCGGGGACCACAGGCCCCCTAACGCCCAGCTCCGGGTTCTAAGGACCCCTAACGCCTACCATCGGGTCCACAGGCCCCCTAACGCCCAGCTTCGCGTCCACAGGACCCCTGACGCCCAGCTCCGGGGATCACAGGCCCCCTAACGCCCACTTACGGGGATCACATGCACCCTAACGTCTACCATACGGTCCACAGGCCCCCTCACGCCCAGCTCCGGGGATCACAGGCCCCCTAACGCCAACCATCGGGTCCACAGGCCCCCTAACGCCCAGCTCTGGGTCCTCAGGTCCCTAACGCCCAGCTCCGGGTCCACGGGAGCCCTAACGCCCTGCACTGGAAGCAGGGGACCCCTAACGCCCACCATCGCGTCCACAGGCCCCCTAACGCCCAGCTCCGGGTCCTCGGGCCCTCTAACGGCCAGCTCCGGGTCCTCAGGCACCCAAACGCCCAGCACCGGGACCACGGGACCCCTAATGCCCAGCCCTGGGTCCACAGGTCCGCAAAGACCTAGCTCCGGGGACCACAGGCCCCCTAACGCCTACCATCCGGTCCACAGGCCCCCTAACACCCAGCTCCGGGTCCAAAGGCGCCCTAACGCCCAGCTCCAGGGACCACAGGCCCCCTAACGCCTACCGTCGGTTTCACAGGCCACCTAACGCCCAGCTCCGGGGACCACAGGCCCCTTAACGCCAACCATCGAGTCCACAGGCCCAATAACGCCCAGCTCCGGGCCCTCAGGCCCCCTAACGCCCACGATCGGGTCCATAGGCCCCCTAACGCCCTGCTCCGGGGACCTCAGGCCCCCTAACGCCCAGCTCCGAGTCATCAGGCCTCCTAACGCCTGCCATCGGGTCCATAGGAACCTTAACGTCCAGCTCCGGGTCCACAGGCCCGCTAACGCCAAGCTCCGGAGACCGCAGGCCCCCTAGTGCCCAGCTCCAGCGACCACAGGCACCCTAACACCCACCATCGATTCCACAGGCCCCCTAACCTCCAGCTCCGGGGTCCACAGGCCCCCTAACGCCCACCATCGGGTCCAGAGGCCCCCTAACGCCCAGCTCCGGGGACCTCAGGCATCCTAACGCCCAGCTCCGAGTCCACAGGCCCCCTAACGACCAGCTCCGAGTCCTGAGGACCCCTAACGCCCATGATCGGGTCCACAGGCCCCCTAACGCCCTACTCCGGGGACCTCAGACCCCCTAACGCCAAGGTCCGGGTAATCAGGCCCCCTAACGCCTGCCATCGGGTCCATAGGTACCCTAACGCAGAGATCCGGGTCCACAGGCCCCCTAACGCCCAGCTACGGAGACCACAGGCCCCCTAACGCCCAGCTCCGGGGACAACAGGCTCCCTAACACCCACCATCGAGTCCACAGGCCACCTAACCTCCACCTCCGGGATCCACAGGCCCCCTAACGCCTACCATCGGTCCACAGGCCCCCTAACGCCCAGCTCCTGGAACCTCAGGCATCCTAACGCACAGATACAGATCTTAAGGCCCACTAACGCTCACCATCGGCTCCACAGGCCCCCTAACGCCCAGCTCCGGGGACCTCAGGCCTCCTAACGCCCAGCTCCGGGACCACAGGCCCCCTAACGCCCAGCTACGGAGACCACAGGCCCCCTAACGCCCAGCTCCGGGGGCAACAGGCTCCCTAACACCCAGCATCGAGTCCACAGGCCACCTAACCTCCAGCTCCGGGGTCCACAGGCCCCCTAACGCCTACCATCGGTCCACAGGCCCCCTAACGCCCAGCTCCTGGAACCTCAGGCATCCTAACGCACAGATACGGATGTTAAGGCCCACTAACGCTCACCATCGGCTCCACAGGCCCCCTAACGCCCAGCTCCGGGGACCTCAGGCCTCCTAACGCCCAGCTCCGGGACCACAGGCCCCCTAACGCCCAGCTCCGGGTCCTCAGGACCCCTAACGCCCACGATCGGCTCCACAGGCCCCCTAACGCCCTGCTCCGGGGACCTCAGGCCCCCTAACGCCCAGCTCCGGGTCCTCAGGACCCCTAACGCCCAGCTCCGGGTCCACAGGCCCCCTAACGCCCAGCTCCGGGGACCTGAGGCCCCCTAACGCCCAGCTCCTGGTCCGCAAGCCCCCTAACACCCACCATCGGATCCACAGGCCCCCTAACGCCCAGCTCCGGGGACCTCAGGCTCCCTGACGCCTACCATCGGGTCCACAGACCCCCTAAAGCCCAGCTCCGGGGACCTCAGGCCCCCTAACGCTCACCATCGGCTCCACAGGCCCCCTAACGCCCAGCTCCGGGGACCACAGGCCCCCTTACGCCTACCATCGGGTCCACCACCCCCTGACGCCCATCTCCGTGTCCACAGGCCCCCTAACGCCTAGCTCCGGGTCCTCCAGCCCCCAAACGCCTACCATCGGGTCCACAGGCCCCCTAACGCCCAGCTCCGGGTCCTCAGGCCCCATAACGACCAGCTCCAGGTCCACAGGACCCCTAACGCCCAGCCCTGGGACCAGAGGACCGCTAACACCCACCCCGGGGACCACAGGTCCCCTAACGCCCAGCTCCGGGGAACACAGGCCCCCTGACGCCTAGCTCCGGGTCCTCAGCCCCCAAACGCCTACCATCCCGTCCACAGGCCCCCTAACGCCCAGCTCCGGGTCCACAGGACACCTAACGGCCAGCCCAGGGAACACAGGACCGCTAACGGCAAGAACGGGGACCACAGACCCCCTAACGCCGAGCTCCGTGGACCACAGGCCCCCTAACGCCTACCATCAGTACTACAGGCCCCCTAACGCCCAGCTCCGGGTCCACAGGCCCCTAACGCCCAGATCCGGATCCTCAGGAGACCTAACGCCTACCATCGGGCCCACAGGCCCCCTAATGCCCAGCTCCGGGTCCTCAGGCCCCATAACGACCAGCTCCGGGTAAACAGGCCCACCAACGCATACCATCGATTCCATAGGCCCCCTAACGCCCAGCTCCGGGTCATCAGGCCCCCTAACGCATGCCATCGGGACCACAGGCCCCATAACGCCCAGCTCCAGGGCCCGCACGCCCCCTAACGTCCATCTCCGGGGACTCAGGCCCCCTAACGCCTACCATCGGGTCCACAGGAACCTTACCGCCCAGCCCGGGGACAACAGGCCCCCTAACGCTTACCATCGGGACCACAGGCCCCCTAACGCCCAGCTCCGGGGACCACAGGCCCCCTAACGCCCAGCTCCGGGTTCTCAGGACCCCTAACGCCTACCATCGGGTCCACAGGCCCCCTAACGCCCAGCTTCGCGTCCACAGGACCCCTGACGCCCAGCTCCGGGGATCACAGGCCCCCTAACGCCCACTTACGGGGATCACATGCACCCTAACGTCTACCATAGGGTCCACAGGCCCCCTCACGCCCAGCTCCGTTGATCACAGGCCCCCTAACGCCAACCATCGGGTCCACAGGCCCCCTAACGCCCAGCTCTGGGTCCTCAGGCCCCCTAACGCCCAGCTCCGGGTCCACGGGAGCCCGAACGCCCTGCACTGGGAGCAGGGGACCCCTAACGCCCACCATCGCGTCCACAGGCCCCCTAACGCCCAGCTCCGGGTCCTCGGGCCTTCTAACGGCCAGCTCCGGGTCCTCAGGCACCCAAACGCCCAGCACCGGGACCACGGGACCCCTAATGCCCAGCCCTGGGTCCACAGGTCCGCAAAGACCTAGCTCCGGGGACAACAGGCCCCCTAACGCCTACCATCCGGTCCACAGGCCCCCTAACACCCAGCTCCGGGTCCAAAGGCGCCCTAACGCCCAGCTCCAGGGACCACAGGCCCCCTAACGCCTACCGTCGGTTTCACAGGCCACCTAACGCCCAGCTCCGGGGACCACAGGCCCCTTAACGCCAACCATCGAGTCCACAGGCCCAATAACGCCCAGCTCCGGGCCCTCAGGCCCCCTAACGCCCACGATCGGGTCCACAGGCCCCCTAACGCCCTGCTCCGGGGACCTCAGGCCCCCTAACGCCCAGCTCCGGGTCATCAGGCCTCCTAACGCCTGCCATCGGGTCCATAGGAACCTTAACGTCCAGCTCCGGGTCCACAGGCCCCCTAACGCCCAGCTCCGGAGACCACAGGCCCCCTAACGCCCAGCTCCGGAGACCAGAGGCCCCCTAACACCAACCATCGGGTCCACAGGCCCCCTAACCTCCAGCTCTGGGGTCCGCAGGCCCCCTAACGCCTACCATCTGTCCACAGGCCCCCTAACGCCCAGCTCCGGGGACCTCAGGCCCCCTAACGCCCAGCTCCGGGTTATCAGGCCCCCTAACGTCTGCCATCGGGTCCATAGGAACCTTAACGCCCAGCTCCGGGTCCACAGGCCCGCTAACGCCAAGCTCCGGAGACCGCAGGCCCCCTAGCGCCCAGCTACGGGGACCACAGGCACCCTAACACCCACCATCGATTCCACAGGCCCCCTAACCTCCAGCTCCGGGGTCCACAGGCCCCCTAACGCCCACCATCGGGTCCAGAGGCCCCCTAACGCCCAGCTCCGGGGACCTCAGGCATCCTAACGCCCAGCTCCGAGTCCACAGGACCCCTAACGACCAGCTCCGGGACCACAGGCCCCCTAACGACCAGCTCCGAGTCCTGAGGACCCCTAACGCCCACGATCGGGTCCACAGGCCCCCTAACGCCCTACTCCGGGGGACCTCAGACCCCCTAACGCCCAGCTCCGGGTAATCAGGCCCCCTAACGCCTGCCATCGGGTCCATAGGAACCCTAACGCCCAGCTCCGGGTCCACAGGCCCCCTAACGCCCAGCTCGGGGACCTCAGGCCTCCTAACGCCCAGCTCCGGGACCACAGGCCCCCTAACGCCCAGCTCCGGGTCCTCAGGACCCCTAACGCCCACGATCGGCTCCACAGGCCCCCTAACTCCCTGCTCCGGGGACCTCAGGCCCCCTAACGCCCAGCTCCGGGTCCTCAGGACCCTTAACGCCCACGATCGGGTCCACAGGCCCCCTAACGCCCTGCTCCTGGGACCTGAGGCCCCCTAACGCCCAGCTGCTGGTCCGCAAGCCCCCTAACACCCACCATCGGATCCACAGGCCCCCTAACGCCCAGCTCCGGGGACCTCAGGCTCCCTGACGCCTACCATCGGGTCCACAGACCCCCTAAAGCCCAGCTCCGGGGACCTCAGGCCCCCTAACGCTCACCATCGGCTCCACAGGCCCCGTAACGCCCAGCTCCGGGGACCACAGGCCCCCTTACGCCTACCATCGGGTCCACGACCCCCTGACGCCACCATCTCCGTGTCCACATGCCCCCTAACGCCTAGCTCCCGTTCCTCCAGCCCCCAAACGCCTACCATCGGGTCCACAGGACCCCTAATCCCAGCTCCAGGTCCACAGGACTCCTAACGGCCAGCCCAGGGAACACAGGACCGCTAACGGCAAGAACGGGACCACAGACCCCCTAACGCCCAGCTCCGGGGACCACAGGCCCCCTAACGCCTACCATCAGTACTACAGGCCCCCTAACGCCCAGCTCCGGGTCCACAGGCCCCCTAACGCCCAGATCCGGGTCCTCAGGAGCCCTAACGCCTACCATCTGGCCCACAGGACCCCTAATGCCCAGATCCGGGTCCTCAGGCCCCGTAACGACCAGCTCCGGGAAAACAGGCCCACCAACGCATACCATCGATTCCATAGGCCCCCTAACGCCCAGCTCCGGGGCTCACAGGCCCCCTAACGCCCAGCTCCCGGGCCCACAGGCCCCCTAACGCCTGCCATCGGGTCCACAGGCCCCTAACGCCCAGCCTTGGGACCACAGGGCCGCATAACGCCTACCATCGGGACCTCAGGCCCCCTAACCCCAGGCTCCTGGGACCACAGGCCCCCTAACGCCCAGCTCCGGGGATCACATGCACCCTATAGCCTACCATAGGGTCCAAAGCCCCCTAGCGCCCAGCTCCGGATCCACAGGGCCCCTAACGCCCAGATCGGGGACCACAGCCCCCTAACGCCCAGCTCCGGGGACCACAGGCCCCCGAACGCCCAGCTCCGGGGATCACATACACCCTAAAGCCTACCATAGGGGCCCAAGGCCCCCCTAACGCCCAGCTCCGTATCCACAGGGCCCCTAACGCCCAGCTCCGGGGAACACAGGCCCCCTTACGCTTACCATCGGGTTCACAAGCCCCCGAACGCCCAGCTCTGGGTCCTCAGGCCCCCTAACGCCCGTTCCGGGTCCACGGGCCCCCCTAATGCCCAGGCACTGGGAGCACGGAACCAGTAACGCCCACCATCGGGTCCACAGGCCCCCTAATGCCCAGCACTGGGAGCACGGAACCAGTAACGCCCACCATCGGGTCCACAGGCCCCCGAACGCCCAGCTCCGGGGATCACATGCACCCTAAAGCCTACCATAGGGCCCAAGGCCCCCCCTAACGCCCAGCTCCGGATCCCACAGGGCCCCTAACCGCCAGCTCCGGGGAACACAGGCCCCCTAACGCTTACCATCGGGTTCACAAGCCCCCGAACGCCCAGCTCTGTGTCCTCAGGCCCCCTAACGCCCGTCTCCGGGTCCACGGGCCCCCTAATGCCCAGCACTGGGAGCACGGAACCAGTAACGCCCACCATCGGGTCCACAGGCCCCCTAAAGCCCAGCTCCGAGTCCTCGGGCCCCCTAACGCCCAGCACCGGGACCACGGGACCCCTAACGCCCAGATCGGGAAACACAGGCCCCCTAACGCCCAGCTTCGGGTCCACAGGCCCGCTAAGGCCCAGCTCCACATTCACAGACCCCTCACGCCCATCTCCGGTTCCACAGGCCCCCTCACGCCCAGCTCCGAGTCCACAGGAGCCCTAACGCACAGCTCCGAGTCCACAGGCCCCCTAACGCCTACCATTGGGTCCACAGGCCACCTAACGCCCAGTTCCGGGGACTACAGGCCCCTAACGCCCAGCTCCGGGTCATCAGGCCCCCTAACGCCTGCCATCGGGATCACAGGCCCCATAACGCCCACCTCCAGGGCCCGCACGCCCCCTAACGTCCATTTCCGGGGACTCAGGCCCCCTAACGCCTACCATCGGGTCCACAGGAACATTACCGCCAAGCCCGGGGACAACAGGCCCCCTAACGCTTACCATCGGGACCCACAGGCCCCCTAACGCCCAGCTCCGGGGACCACAGGCTCCCTAAGGCCCAGCTCCGGGTTCTCAGGACCCCTAACGCCTACCATCGGGTCCACAGGCCCCCTAACGCCCAGCTCCGCGTCCACAGGACCCTGACGCCCAGCTCCGGGGATCACAGGCCCCCCTAACGGCACTTACGGGGATCACATGCACCCTAACGTCTACCATAGGGTCCACAGGCCCCCTCAGCCCCAGCTCCGGGGATCACAGGCACCCTAACGCCAACCATCGGGTCCACAGGCCCCCTAACGCCCAGCTCTGGGTCCTCAGGCCCCCTAACGCCCAGCTCCGGGTCCACGGGAGCCCTAACGCCCTGCACTGGGAGCAGGGGACCCCTAACGCCCACCATCGCGTCCACAGGCCCCCCTAACGCCCAGCTCCGGGTCCTCGGGCCCTCTAACGGCCAGCTCCGGGTCCTCAGGCACCCAAACGCCCAGCACCGGGACCACGGGACCCCTAATGCCCAGTCCTGGGTCCACAGGTCAGCAAAGACCTAGCTCCGGGACCACAGGCCCCTAACGCCTACCATCCGGTCCACAGGCCCCCTAACACCCAGCTCCGGGTCCAAAGGCGCCCTAACGCCCCAGCTCCAGGGACCACAGGCCCCCTAACGCCTACCGTCGGTTTCACAGGCCACCTAACGCCCAGCTCCGGGGACCACAGGCCCCTTAACGCCAACCATCGGGTCCACAGGCCCAATAACCTCCAGCTCTGGGGTCCGCAGGCCCCCTAACGCCTACCATCTGTCCACAGGCCCCCTAACGCCCATCTCCGGGGACCTCAGGCCCCCTAACGCCCAGCTCAGGGTTATCAGGCCCCCTAACGCCTGCCATCGGGTCCATAGGAACCTTAACGCCCAGCTCCGGGTCCACAGGCCCGCTAACGCCAAGCTCGGAGACCGCAGGCCCCCTAACGCCCAGCTCCGGGGACCACAGGCACCCTAACACCCACAATCGATTCCACAGGCCCCCTAACCTCCAGCTTCCGGGGTCCACAGGCCCCCTAAACGCCCACCATCGGGTCCAGAGGCCCCCTAACGCCCAGCTCCGGGGACCTCAGGCATCCTAACGCCCAGCTCCGAGTCCACAGGACCCCTAACGACCAGCTCCGGGACCACAGGCCCCCTAACGACCAGCTCCGAGTCCTGAGGACCCCTAACGCCCACGATCGGGTCCACAGGCCCCCTAACGCCCAGCTACGGAGACCACAGGCCCCCTAACACCCACCATCGAGTCCACAGGCCACCTAACCTCCAGCTCCGGGGTCCACAGGCCCACCTACCGCCTACCATCCGGTCCACAGGCCCCTAACACCCAGCTCCGGGTCCAAAGGCGCCCTAACGCCCAGCTCCAGGGACCACAGGCCCCCTAACGCCTACCGTCGATTTCACAGGCCACCTAACGCCCAGCTCCGGGGACCACAGGCCCCTTAACGCCAACCATCGGGTCCACAGGCCCAATAACGCCCAGCTCCGAGACCACAGGCCCCCTAACGCCCAGCTCCTGGAACCTCAGGCATCCTAACGCACAGATAAGGATCTTAAGGCCCACTAACGCTCACCATCGGCTCCACAGGCCCCCTAACGCCCAGCTCCGGGGACCTCGGGCTCCCTGACGCCTACCATCGGGTCCACAGACCCCCTAAAGCCCAGCTCCGGGGACCTCAGGCCCCCTAACGCTCACCATCGGCTCCACAGGCCCCCTAACGCCCAGCTCCGGGGACCACAGGCCCCCTTACGCCTACCATCGGGTCCACCACCCCCTGACGCCCATCTCCGTGTCCACAGGCCCCCTAACGCCTAGCTCCGGGTCCTCCAGCCCCCAATCGCCTACAATCGGGTCCACAGGACCCCTATCCCAGCTCCAGGTCCACAGCACCCCTAACGCCCAGCCCTGGGACCAGAGGACCGCTAACGCCCACCCCGGGGACCACAGGTCCCCTAACGCCAGCTCCGGGGACCACAGGCCCCCTAACGCCTACCATCAGTACTACAGGCCCCCTAACGCCCAGCTCCGGGTCCACAGGCCCCTAACGCCCAGATCCGGATCCTCAGGAGCCCTAACGCCTACCATCGGGCCCACAGGCCCCCTAATGCCCAGCTCCGGGTCCTCAGGCCCCGTAACGACCAGCTCCGGGTAAACAGGCCCACCAACGCATACCATCGATTCTATAGGCCCCTAACGCCCAGCTCCGGGGCCCACAGGCCCCCTAACCGCCCAGCTCCGGGGATCACATGCACCCCTATAGCCTACCATAGGGTCCAAGGCCCCCCTAACGCCCAGCTCCGGATCCACAGGGCCCCTAACGCCCATCTCCGGGGACCACAGGCCCGCGAACGCCCAGCTCCGGGGATCACATGCACCCTAAAGCCTACCATAGGGCCCAAGGCCCCCCTAACGCCCCAGCTCCGGATCCACAGGGCCCCTAACGCCCAGCTCCGGGGAACACAGGCCCCCTAACGCTTACCATCGGGTTCACAAGCCCCTAACGCCCAGCTCTGGGTCCTCAGGCCCCCTAACGCCCGGCTCCGGGTCCACGGGCCCCCTATTGCCCAGCACTGGGTGCACGGAACCAGTAACGCCCACCATCGGGTCCACAGGCCCCCTAACGCCCAGCTCCGGGTCCTCGGGCCCCCTAACGCCCAGCACCGGGACCCACGGGACCCCTAACGCCCAGATCGGGGAACACAGGCCCCCTAACGCCCAGCTCTCGGATCCACAGGCCCGCTAAGGGCCCCAGCTCCACATTCACAGACCCCTCACGCCCATCTCCGGTTCCACAGGCCCCCTCACGCCCAGCTCCGAGTCCACAGGAGCCCTAACGCACAGCTCCGAGTCCACAGGGCCCCCTAACGCCTACCATCGGGTCCACAGGCCCCCTAACGCCCAGTTCCGGGGACATTCAGGCCCCCTAACGCCTGCCATCGGGACCACAGGCCCCATAACGCCCAGCTCCAGGGCCCGCACGCCCCCTAACGTCCATCTCCGGGGACTCAGGCCCGCTAACGCCTACCATCGGGGTCCACAGGAACCTTACCGCCCAGCTCGGGGACAACAGGCCCCCTAACGCTTACCATCGGGACCACAGGCCCCTAACGCCCAGCTCCGGGGACCACAGGCCCCCTAACGCCCAGCTCCGGGTTCTCAGGACCCCTAACGCCTACCATCGGGTCCACAGGCCCCTAAACGCCCAGCTCCGCGTCCACAGGACCCCTGACGCCCAGCTCCGGGGATCACAGGCCCCCTAACGCCCACTTACCGGGGATCACATGCACCCTAACGTCTACCATAGGGTCCACAGGCCCCCTCACGCCCAGCTCCGTTGATCACAGGCCCCCTAACGCCAACCATCGGGTCCACAGGGCCCCCTAACGCCCAGCTCCGGGTCCTCAGGCCTCCCAACGCCCAGCTCCGGGGTCCTCGGGCCTCCCAACGCCCAGCTCCGGGTCCTCGGGCACCCAAACGCCCAGCACCGGGACCACGGGACCCCTAATGCCCAGCCCTGGGTCCACAGGTCCGCAAAGGACCTAGCTCCGGGGACCACATGCCCCTAACGCCTACCATCCGGTCCACAGGCCCCCTTATACCGAGCTCCGGGTCCAAAGTCGCCCTAACGCCCAAGCTCAGGGACCACAGGCGCCCTAACGCCTACCATCGGTTTCACAGGCCACCTAACGCCCAGCTCCGGGGACAACAGGCCCCCTAACGCCCACGATCGGGTCCACAGGCCCCCTAACGACCTGCTCCGGGGACCTCAGGCCCTCCTAACGCCCAGCTCGGGTCATCAGGCCCTCCTAACGCCTGCCATCGGGTCCATAGAACCTTACCGCCCAACTCCGGGTCCACAGGCCCCCCTAACGCCCAGCTCCGGAGACCACAGGCCCCCTAACGCCCAGCTCCGGAGACCAGAGGGCCCCTAACACCCACCATCGGGTCCACAGGCCCCCTAACCTCCAGCTCTGGGGTCCGCAGGCCCCCTAACGCCTACCATCTGTCCACAGGCCCCTAACGCCCAGCTCCGGGGACCTCAGGCCCCCTAACGCCCAGCTCCGGGTTATCAGGCCCCCTAACGCCTGCCATCGGGTCCCATAGGAACCTTAACGCCCAGCTCCGGGTCCACAGGCCCGCTAACGCCAAGCTCCGGAGACCGCAGGCCCCCTAGTGCCCAGCTCCGGGGACCACAGGCACCCTAACACCCACCATCGATTCCACAGGCCCCCCTAACCTCCAGCTCCGGGGTCCACAGGCCCCCTAACGCCCACCAATCGGGTCCAGAGGCCCCCTAACGCCCAGCTCCGGGGACCTCAGCATCCTAACGCCCAGCTCCGAGTCCACAGGACCCCTAACGACCAGTTCCGGAGACCGCAGGCCCCCTAACGCCCAGCTCCGGGGACCACAGGCACTCTAAACACCCACTATCGAGTCCACAGGCCCCCTAACCTCCAGCTCCGGGGTCCACAGGCCCACTATTGCCCACCATCGGGTCCACAGGCCCCCTAACGCCCAGCTCCGGGGACCTCAGGCCCTCCTAACGCCCAGCTCCGAGTCCACAGGCCCCCTAACGACCATCATCGGATCCACAGGCCCCTAACGCCCAGGTCCGAGAATCTGAGAACCCCTAACACTTATCATCGGGTTCGCAAGCCGCCTAACGCCCAGCTCCGGGTCCACAGGACTCCTAACGCCCAGCCCTGGGAACACAGGCCCCCTAACGTCCAGCTCCGGTCCACAGGCCTCCTAACGCCCAGCCCTGGGAACACAGGCCCCCTAACGCCCAGCTCCGGGTCCACAGGACTCCTAACGCCCAGCCCTGGGAACACAGGCCCTTAACGCCCAGGAGATCCTCAGGACTCCTAACGACCACCATCGGGTCCACAGGCCCCCTAACGCCCAGCACCCGGGATCACAGGGACCCCTAACGCCCAGCCCTGGGAACACAGGCCCCCTAACGCCCAGCTCCGGGTCCACAGGCCCGCTAACGCCCAGCTCCGCGTCCTCAGGCCCCCAAAGCCCCCTGCCATCGGGGCCACAGGACATCTAACGCTCACCTCCGGGTCCACAGGACCCCTACGCCCAGCTCCGTGTCCTCAGGCCCCCCAAACGCCTGCCATCGGGTCCACAGGCCCCCTAACGCCCAGACTGGGGGACACAGGCCGCCTACAGCCTACCATCGGGACCGCAGGCCCCCTAACGCCAGCTCCGGGGACCACTGGCTCCCTAACGCCCAGATCGGGGGAACACAGGCCCCCTAACGCTTATCATCCCAGTTAGGGGATCACGTGCACCCTAACGGCCTACCATAGGGTCCACAGGCCCCCCTAACGCCCCAGCTCCGGATCCACAGGCCCCCTAACGCCCAGCTCCGGGAACACAGGCCCCCTAACGCTTATCATCGGGTCCACAGGCCCCCTAATGCCCAGCACTGGGAGCACGGAACCAGTAACGCCCACCATCGGATCCACAGGCCCCCTAACGCCCAGCTCCGGGTCCTCGGGCCTCCTAACGCCCAGCTCCGGGTCCTCGGGCACCCAAACGCCCAGCACCGGGACCACGGGACCCCTAACGCCCAGCTCCGGGTCCACAGGCCCGCAAACACCGAGTTCCGGGGTCCACAGGACCCCTAACGCCCAGCTCCGTGTCCTCGGGCCCCTTAACGCCCAGCTCTGGGTCCTCGGGCACCCCAACGCCCAGCACCGGGACCACAGGACCCCTAACGACCAGCCCGGGGACCACAGATCCCCTAACGCGCGAGCTCCGCGTCCTCGGACCCCCAAACGCCTGCCATCGGGTCCACAGGACCCCTAACGCCCAGGTTCCGGGTACTCAGGCCCCCAACGCCATACGCCCAGCCCGCGGACCACCAGGTCCCCTAACGCCCAGCCCGGGGCCCCACAGGACCCCGAACTTCCCAGCTTCGGATCCACGGGCCCGCTAAGGCCCAGATCCACATTCACAGACACCTGACGCCCTTCTCCGGGTCCACAGGCCCCTCCACACCCAGCTCCGGGTCCACAGGAGCCCTAAGGCACAGCTCCGGGTCCACACGCCCCCTAACGTCCATCTCCGGGTACTCAGGCCCCCTAACGCCTGCCATCGGGTCCACAGGAACCCTACCCGCCCAGCCCGGGACCACAAGCCCCCTAACGCCTACCATCGGGACCACAGGCCCCCTAACGCCCAGCTCCGGGGACCACAGGACCCCTAACGCCCAGCTCCGGGTTCCCAGGACCCTTAACGCCTACCATCCGGGGTCCATAGGCCCCCTAACGCCCAGCTCCGCCTCAACAGGACCCCTGACGCCGAGCTCCGGGGATCACAGGCCCCTAACGCCCACTTACGGGGATCACATGCACCCTAACGTCTACCATAGGGTCCACAGGCCCCCTCAACGCCCAGCTCCGGGGAACCACAGGCCCCCTAACGCCTATCATCGGGTCCACAGGCCACCTAACGCCCAGCTCTGGGTCCTCAGGCCCCCTAACGCCCAGCTCCGGGTTCACGGGCCCCCTAACGCCCTGCACTGGGAGCAGGGACCCCTAACGCCCACCATCGCGGTCCACAGGCCCCCTAACGCCCAGCTCCGGGGTCCTCGGACCCTCTAACGGCCAGCTCCGGGTCCTCAGGCACCCAAACGCCCAGCACCGGGGCCACGGGACCCCTAATGCCCAGCCCGGGGTCCACAGGCCCGAAAAGACCTAGCTCCGGGGACCACAGGGCCCCTAAGGCCTAACATCCGGTCCACAGCCCCCTAACACCCAGTTCCGGGTCCACTGGCGCCCTAACGCCCAGCTCCAGGGACCACAGGCCCCCTAACGCCTACCATCGGTTTCACAGGCCTCCCTAACGCCCAGCTCCGGGGACCACAGGCCCCTTAACGCCAACCATCGGGTCCACAGGCCCAATAACGCCCAGCTCCCATCGGACTAAAGACCCCCTAACGCCTACCATTCGGGTCCTCAGGCCCCCCAACGCCCAGCTCCAGGGACCTCAGGCCTCCTAAAGCCCAGCTCCGGGTAATCAGGCCCCCTAACGCCTGCCATCGGGTCCATAGAAACCCTAACGCCCAGCTCCGAGTCCACAGGCCCGCTAACGCCCACCATCGGGTCCACAGGCCCCCTAACGCCCAGCTCCGGGGACCTCAGGCCCCCCTAACGCCCAGCTCCGGGTCCACAGGCCCCCTAACGCCCAGCTCCGGGGACCTCAGGCCCCTTGACGCCCAACTCCGGGGACCTCAGGCCCCCTGACGCCTGCGATCGGGTCCATAGAGCCCTAACGCCCAGCTCCGGGTCCAGAGGCCCCCTAACGCCCAGCTCCGGAGACCACAGGCCCCCTAACGCCCAGCTCCGGAGGTACAGGCCCCCTAACAACCCACCATTGGGTTCACAGGCCCCCTAACGCCCAGCTCCGGGTCCACAGGCCCCCCTAACGCCAGCTCCGGAGACTACAGGCCCCCTAACACCCACCATTGGGTTCACAGGCCCCCTAACGCCCAGCTCCGGGTCCACAGGCCCCCTAACGCCCAGCTACGGAGACCACAGGCCCCATAACGCCCAGCTCAGGAGACCACAGGCCCCCTAACACCCACCATCGGGTCCACAGGCCCCCTAACTCCAGCTCAGGGGTCTACAGGTTCCCTAACGCCTACCATCGGTCCACAGGCCCCCTAACGCCCAGCTCCGGGGACCTCAGGCCCCCTAACGCCCGGCTCCGGGTCATCAGGCCCCCTAACGCCTGCCATCGGGTCCATAGGAACCCTAACGCCCAGCTCCGGGTCCACAGGCCCCCTAACGCCCAGCTCCGGGGACCGCAGGCCCCCTAACGACCAGCTCCGGGGACCACAGGCACCCTAACACACACCATCGGGTCCACAGGCCCCCTAACCTCTCAGCTCCGGGGTCCACAGGCCCCCTAACGCCCACCATCGGGTCCACAGGCCCCCTAACACCCAGCTCCGGGGACCTCAGGCCTCCTAACGCCCAGCCTCCGGGACCTGAGGTCCCCTAACGCCCAGCTCTTGGTCCGTAAGCCCCAAACACCCACCACCGGATCCACAGGCCCCCTAACGCCCAGCTCCGGGGACCTCAGGCCCCCCTAACGCCCACCATCGGGTCCACAGGCCCCCTGACGCACAGCTCCGGGACCCTCAGGCCCCCTAACGCACATCATCGGGTCCAAAGGCCCCTAACGCCCAGCTCCGGGGCCCACAGGACCCCTAACGCCTAGCATCGGGTTCACAGGCCCCCTAACGCCCAGCTCCGGGTCCACAGGCCATCTAACGCTCAGCTCCGGGGACTACAGGCCCCCTAACACCTACCATCCGGTCCACAGACCCCCTAACACCCAGCTCCGGGACCACTGGCCCCCTAACGCGCAGCTCCAGTTACCACAGGCCCCCTAAAGCCTAACATCGCTTTCACAGGCCCCCTAATGCCCCAGCTCCGGGGACAACAGGCCCCTTAACGCCAACCATCGGGTACACAGGCCCCAATAACGCTCAGCTCCAGGGACCAAAGGGCCCCCTAACGCCCACCATCGGGTCACAGGACCCCTAACGCCAGCTCCGGGGACCTCAGGCCCCCTAACGCCTACCATCGGGTCCACAGCCACCCTCCACGCCCAGCTCCGTGTCCACAGGCCCCCTAACTCTCAGCTCCGGGGACCACAGGCCCCCTAACGCCTACCATGAGGTCCACAGGCACCCTAACGTCCACAATCGGGTACACAGGCACCCTCAAGCCGACTCCGGGCACCTAATGCCCCATAACGCCCACTATCGGGTCCACAAGCTCCCTAACGCCCAGCTCCGGGTCCTCAGGCCTCCTACCGCCCAGCTCCGGGTCAACCACAGGCCGCCTAACGCCCAGCTCCGTGGACCACAGGCCCCCTAACACACACCATCGGGTCCACAGTCCCCCTTACGCCTACCATCGGGTCCAGAGGCCCCCCTAACACCCACCATCGGGTCCACAGGCCCCCTAACGCCCAGCTCCGGGGACCACAGGCCCTCTAACGCCTACCATCGGGTCCACAGGCCCCCTAACGCCCAGCTCGGGTCCACAGGCCCCCTAAGGCCCACCATCGGGTCCACAGGCCCCCAAACGCCCAGCTCCCGGGGACCACAGGCCCCCTAAGGCCCACCATCGGGTCCACAGGCCCCCCAAACGCCCAGCTCCGGGACCACAGGCCCCCTAAGGCCCACCATCGGGTCCACAGGCCCCCTAACCTCCAGCTCCGGTGTCCACAGTCCCCCTAATGCCTACCATTGGTCCACAGGCCCCCTAACGCCCACCTCCTGGAACCTCAGGCATCCTAACGCACAGCTGCGGATCCTAAGGCCCACTAACGCCCACCATCGGCTTCACAGCCCCCTAACGCACAGCTCCGGTGACCTCAGGGCCTCCTAACGCCCACCTCCGGGTCCACAGGCCCCCTAACGCCCAGCTCCGGGTCCTCAGGACCCCTAACGCCCAGCTCCGGCTCCTCAGGACCCCTAACACCAAACATCGGGTCCACAGGCCCCCTAACGACGAGCTCCGGGGACCTCAGGCTCCCTGACGCCTACCATCGGGTCCACAGGTACCCTAACGCCCCCCTCCGGGGACCTAAGGCCCCCTAACGCACAGCTGCGGATCCTAAGGCCCCACTAACGCCCACCTTCTGCTTCACAGGCCCCCTAACGCCCAGCTCCGGAGACCACAGGCCCCCTAACGTCCACCATCGGGTCCACAGGCCCCCTAACGCCCTGCTCCGGGGACCTCAGGCCCCTAACGCCAAGCTCCTGGTCCGCAAGCCCCCTAACACCCACCATCGGGTCCACAGGCCCCCTAACGCCCAGCTCCCGGAACTCCAGGCTCCCTGACGCCTACCATCGGGTCCACAGACCCCCTAAAGCCCAGCTCCGGGGACATCAGGCCCCCCTTACGCCCACCATCGGCGTCCACAGGACCCCTAACGCCTGCCATCGGGTCCACAGGCCCCCTAAAGCCCAGATCCGGAGACCACGGGCCCCCTAACGCCCACCATCGGGTCCACAGGCGCCCTAAACGCCCAGCTCCGGAGACCACAGGCCCCCTAACGCATAACCATCGAGTCCACAGGCCCCCCTAAGGCAGAGCTCCGAGACCCCCCAGCCAACCTAACGCCCAGTTCCGGGGACCACAGGCCCCCTAACACCTACCATCGGGTCCGCAAGCCCAAGAACGCCCAGCTCTGGGTCCACAGGCCCCCTAACGCTCAGCTCCGGGGATCACAGGCCCCCTAACGCCTAACATCCGGGTCCACAGACACCCTAGACGCCCACTGTCGGGTCCACAGGCACTCTAACGCCCAGCTCCGAGGACCTCAGGCCCCTAATGCCCCACCATCGGTCCACAAGCCCCCTAACGCCCAGCTCCGGGTCCACAGGACCCCTAACGCCCAGCCCAGGGAACACAGAACCGCTAACGGCAAGAACGGGGTCCACAGGCCCCTAACGCCCAGCTCCGGGTCCACAAGGCCCCCTAACGCCCAGCTCCGGGTCCACAGGACCCCTAACGCCCAGCCCAGGGAACACGGAACCGCTAAAGGCGCAAGAACGGGGTCCACAGGCCCCTAACGCCCAGCTCCGGGTCCACAGGACCCCTAACGTCCAGCCTCCGGGGATCACATGCACCCTAAAGCCTACCATAGGGTCCACAGGCCCCCTAACGCCCAGCTCCGGATCGACAGGCCCCGGTAACGACCAGCTCCGGGTAAACAGGCCCAGCAAAGCATACCATCGATTCCATAGGCCCCCTAACGCCCAGCTCGGGGCCCACAGGCCCCCTAACGCCCAGCTCCCGGTACTCAGGCCCCCTAGACGCCCAGCTCCGGGTACTCAGGCCCCTAACGCCCAGCCTGGGGCCACAGGCCGCCTAACGCCTGCCATCGGGACCTCAGGCCCCCTAACACCCAGCTCCGGGGACCACAAGCCCCCTAACGGCCAGCTACGAGTTCTCAGGTTCCCTAACGCCTACCATCGGGTCCACAGGCCCCCGACCGCCCATCTCCGGGTCCAGAGGCCCCCTGACGTCAAGCGCCGGGGACCACAGGCCCCCTAAGCCCAGCTCCGGGGATCACATGCACCCTAAAGCCTACCATAGGGTCCAAAGGCCCCCTAACGCCCAGCTCCGGATCCACAGGCCCCCTAACGCCCAGCTCCGGGGAACACAGGCCCCCTAACGCTTACCATCGGGTTCACAAAGCCCCCTAACGCCCAGCTCTGGGTCCTCAGGCCCCCTAACGCCAAGCTCAGGGTCCACGGGCCCCCTAATGCCCAGCACTGGGAGCACGGAACCAGTAACGCCCACCATCGGGTCCACAGGCCCCCTAACGCCCAGCTACGGGTCCTCGGGCCCCCTAACGCCCAGCACCGGGACCATGGGACCCCTAACGCACAGCCCGGGGAACACAGGCCTCCTAACGCCCAGCGTCGGGTCCACAGGCCCGCTAAGACCCAGCTCCACATTCACAGACCCCTCACGCCCGTCTCCCGGTTCGACAGGTCCCCTCACGCCCAGCTCCGGGTCCACAGGCCCCCTAACGCCTACCATCGGGTCCACAGGCCCCCTAACTCCCAGCTCCGGGGACTTCAGGCCCCCTAACGCCCAGCTCCGGGTCATCAGGCCCCCTAACGCCTGCCATTGGGACCACAGGCCCCCTAACGCCCAGCTCCAGGGCTCGCACAGCCCCCTAACGTCCATCTCCGGGGACTCAGGCCCCCTAACGCCTACCATCGGGTCCACAGAAACCTTACCGCCCAGCCCGGGGACCACAGGCCTCCTAACGCTTACCATCGGACCACAGGCCCCCTAACGCCCAGCTCCGGGGACCACAGGCCCCCTAACGCCCAGCTCCGCGTCCACAGGACCCCTGACGCCCAGCTCCGGGATCACAGGCCCCCTAACGACCACTTACGGGGATCACATGCACCCTAACGTCTACCATAGGGTCCACAGGCCCCCTCACGCCCAGCTCCGGGGATCACAGGCCCCCTAACGCCCAACCACCGGGTCCACAGGCCCCCTAACGCCCAGCTCTGGGTCCTCAGGCCCCATAACGCCCAGACTCCGGGTCCACGGGAGCCCTAACGCCCTGCACTGGGAGCAGGGGACCCCTAACGCCCACCATCGCGGTCCCCACAGGCCCCCCTAACGCCCAGCTCCGGGTCCTCGGGCCCTCTAACGGCCAGCTCCGGGTCCTCAGGCACCCAAACGCCCAGCACCGGACCACGGGACCCCTAAAGCCCAGCCCTGGGTCCACAGGCCCGCAAAGACCTAGCTCCGGGGACCACAGGCCCCCTAACGCCTACCATCCGGTCCCACAGGCCCCCTAACACCCAGCTCCGGGTCCAAAGGCGCCCTAACGCCCAGCTCCAGGGACCACAGGCCCCCTAACGCCTACCATCGGTTTCACAGGCCACCTAACGCCCAGCTCCGGGGACCACAGGCCCCTTAACGCCAACCATCGGGTCCACAGGCCCAATAACGCCCAGCTCCGGGTCCTCAGGCCCCCTAACGCCCACGATCGGGTCCACAGGCCCCCTAACGCCCTGCTCCGGGGACCTCAGGCCCCCTAACGCCCAGCTCCGGGTCATCAGGCCTCCTAACGCCTGCCATCGGGTCCACAGGCCCCCCTAACGCCCAGCTCCGGAGACCACAGGCCTCCTAACGCCCAGCTCTAGAGACCACAGGCCCCCTAACGCCCAGCTTCGGAGACCAGAGGCACCCTAATACCCACCATCGGGTCCACAGGCCCCCTAACCTCCAGCTCCGGGACCTCAGGCCCCCTAACGCCAAGCTCCGGGTCATCAGGCCCCCTAACCCCTGCCATCAGGTCCATAGGAACCCTAACGCCCAGCTCGGGGTCCACAGGCCCCCTAACGCCCAGCTCCGGGGACCACAGGCACCCTAACACCCACCATCGGGTCCACAGGCCCCCTAACCTCCAGCTCCGGGGTCCACAGGCCCCTAACGCCTACCATCGGGTCCACAGGCACCCTAACGCCCACCTCCTGGAACCTCAGGCATCCTAACGCACAGCTGCGGATCCTAAGGCCCACTAACGCACACCATCGGCTTCACAGCCCCCTATACGCACAGCTCCGGTGACCTCAGGCCTCCTAACGCCCAGCTCGGGTCAACAGGGCCCCTAACGACCAGCTCCTGGACCACAGGCCCCCTAACACCCAGCTCCGGGTCCTCAGGACCCCTAACGCCCACGATCGGGTCCACAGGCCCCCTAACGCCCTTCTCCGGGGACCTGAGGCCCCCTAACGCCCAGCTCCTGGTCCGCAAGCCCCCTAACACCAAACACCGGGTCCACAGGCCCCCTAACCGCCGAGCTCCGGGGACCTTCAGGCTCCCTGACGCCTACCATCGGGAGCACAGGCACCCTAACGCCCCCTCCGGGGACCTAAGGCCCCCTAACGCACAGCTGTGGATCCTAAGGCCCACTAACGCCCACCATCTGCTTCAAAGCCCCCTAACGCCCAGCTCCGGAGTCCACAGGCCCCCTAACGTCCACCATCGGGTTCACAGGCCCCCTAACGCCCTGCTCCGGGGACCTCAGGCCCCCTAACGCCCAGCTCCTGATCCGCAAGCCCCCTAACACCCGCCATCGGGTCCACAGGCCCCCTAACGCCCAGCTCCGAGACCTCAGGCTCACTGACGCCTACCATCGGGTCCACAGATCCCCTAAAGCCTAGCTCCGGGGACATCAGGCCCCCTAACGACAACCATCGTGTCCACCAGGCCCCATAACGCCTGCCATCGGGTCCACAGGCCCCCTAAAGCCCAGATCCGGAGACCACGGGCCCCCTAACGCCCACCACCGGGTCCACAGGCCCCCTAACGCACTGCTCCGGGGACCTCAGGCCCCCTAACGCCCAGTTCCTGGTCCGCAAGCCCCCTAACACCCACCATCGGGTCCACAGGCCCCCTAACGCCCCAGCTCCGGGGACCACAGGCCCTCTAACGGCTACCCATCGGGCCCACAGGCCCCCAAACGCCCAGCTCCGGGGACCTCAAGGCCCCCCTAACGACCATCATCGTGTCCACAGGCTCCCTAAAGCCTTCCATCGGGTCCACAGGCCCCTCCCTAACGCCCAGCTCCGGGTCCACCAGGCCCCCTAACGCCCAGCTCCGGAGACCACAGGCAGCCTAACGCATTCCATCCGGTCCACAGGCCCCCTAACGCCCAGCTCCGGGGACCACAGGCCCCCTAACACCCACCATCGGGTCCACAGGCCCCCTAACCTCCAGCTCCGGTGTCCACAGTCCCCCTAACGCCTACTATCGCTCCACAGGCCCCCTAACGCCCACCTCCTGGAACCTCAGGCATCCTAACGCACAGCTGCGGATCCTAAGGCCCACTAACGCCCACCATCGGCTTCACAGGCCCCCTAACGCACAGCTCCGGTGACCTCAGGCCTCCTAACGCCCACCTCAGGGTCCACAGGCCCCCTAACGCCCAGCCTCCGGGTCCTCAGGACCCCTAACGCCCAGCTCCGGCTCCTCAGGACCCCCTAACACCAAACATCGGGTCCACAGGCCCCCTAACGACGAGCTCCGGGGACCTCAGGCTCCCTAACGCCTACCATCGGGTCCACAGATACCCTAACGCCCCCTCCGGGGACCTAAGGCCCCTAAGGCACAGCTGCGGATCCTAAGGCCCACTAACGCCCACCCATCTGCTTCACAGGCCCCCTAACGCCCAGCTCCGGAGACCACAGGCCCCCTAACGTCCGCCATCGGGTCCACAGGCCCCCTAACGCCCTGCTCCGGGGACCTCAGGCCCCCTAACGCCAAGCTCCTGGTCCGCAAGCCCCCTAACACCCACCATCGGGTCCACAGGCCCCCTAACGCCCAGCTCCCGGAACCTCAGGCTCCCTGACGCCTACCATCGGGTCCACAGACCCCCTAAAGCCCAGCTCCGGGAACATCAGGCCCCCTTACGCCCACCATCGGGTCCACAGGACCCCTAACGCCTGCCATCGGGTCTACAGGCCCCCTAAAGCCCAGATCCGGAGACCACGGGCCCCCTAACGCCCACCATCGGGTCCACAGGCGCCCTAACGCCAGCTCCGGAGACCCACAGGCCCCCTAACGCATACCATCGAGTCCACAGGCCCCCTAAGGCAGAGCTCCGAGACCCCCAGCCCCCCTAACGCCCAGTTCCGGGGACCACAGGCCCCCTAACACCTACCATCGGGTTCGCAAGCCCAAGAACGCCCAGCTCTGGGTCCACAGGCCCCCTAACGCTCAGCTCCCGGGATAACAGGCCCCCTAACGCCTAACATCGGGTCCACAGGCACCCTAACGCCCACTGTCGGGTCCACAGGCACCCTAACGCCCAGCTCCGAGGACCTCAGGCCCCCTAATGCCCACCATCGGTCCACACAAGCCCCCCCCTAACGCCCAGCTCCGGGTCCACAGGACCCCTAACGCCCAGCCCAGGGAACACAGAACCGCTAACGGCAAGAACGGGGTCCACAGGCCCCAAACGCCCAGCTCCGGGTCCACAGGCCCCCTAACGCCCAGTTCCGGGTCCTCAGGAGCCCTAACGCCTACCATCGGGCCCACAGGCCCCCTAATGCCCAGCTCCGGGTCCTCAGGAGCCCTAACGCCTACGATCGGGCCCACAGGCCCCCCCTAACGCCCAGCTCCGGGTGCACAGGACCCCTAACGTCCAGCTCCGGGGATCACATGCACCCTAAAGCCTTCCATAGGGTCCACAGGCCCCCTAACGACCAGCTCCGGGTAAACAGAGCGCCGTAACGACCAGCTCCGGGTAAACAGGCCCCACCAACGCATACCATCGATTCCATAGGCCCCCTAACTCCCAGCTCCGAGTCCACAGGAGCCCTAACGCACAAGCTCCGAGTCCACATGCCCCCTAACGCCTTACCATCGGGTCCACAGGCCCCCTAACGCCCAGTTCCGGGGACTTCAGGCCCCCTAACGCCCAGCTCCGGGTCATCAGGCCCCCTAACGCCTGCCATCGGGACCACAGGCCCATAACGCCCCAGCTCCAGGGCCCTCACGCCCCCTAACGTCCATCTCCCCGGACACAGGCCCCCTAACGCCTACCATCGGGTCGACAGGAACCTTACCGCCCAGCCCGGGGACAACAGGCCCCCTAACGCTTACCATCGGGACCACAGGCCCCCTAACGCCCAGCTCCGGGGACCACAGGCTCCCTAAGGCCCAGCTCCGGGTTCTCAGGACCCCTAACGCCTACCATCGGGTCCACAGGCCCCCTAACGCCCAGCTCCGCGTCCACAGGACCCCTGACGCCCAGCTCCGGGGATCACAGGCCCCCTAAACGCCCACTTACGGGGATCACATGCACCCTAACGTCTACCATAGGGTCCACAGGCCCCCTCACGCCCAGCTCCGGGGATCACAGGCCCCCTAACGCCAACCATCGGGTCCTCAGGCCCCCTAACGCCCAGCTCCGGGTCCACGGGAGCCCTAACGCCCTGCACTGGGAGCAGGGGACCCCTAACGCCCACCATCGCGTCCACAGGCCCCCCTAACGCCCAGCTCCGGGTCCTCGGGCCCTCTAACGGCCAGCTCCGGGTCCTCAGGCACCCAAACGCCCAGCACCGGGACCACGGGACCCCTAATGCCCAGCCCTGGGTCCACAGGTCCGCAAAGACCTAGCTCCGGGGACCACAGGCCCCCTAACGCCTACCATCCGGTCCACAGGCCCCCTAACACCCAGCTCCGGGTCCAAAGGCGCCCTAACGCCCAGCTCCAGGGACCACAGGCCACCTAACGCCCAGCTCCAGGGACCACAGGCCCCCTAACGCCTACCATCGGTTTCACAGGCCACCTAACGCCCAGCTCCAGGGACCACAGGCCCTTAACGCCAACCATCGGGTCCACAGGCCCAATAACGCCCAGCTCCGGGCCCTCAGGCCCCCTAACGCACACGATCGGGTCCACAGGCCCCCTAACGCCCTGCTCCGGGGACCTCAGGCCGCCTAACGCCCAGCTCAGGGTCATCAGGCCTCCTAACGCCTGCCATCGAGTCCATAGGAACCTTAACGTCCAGCTCCGGGGTCCACAGGCCCCCTAACGCCCAGCTCCGGAGACCACAGGCCCCCTAACGCCCAGCTCCGGAGACCAGAGGCCCCCTAACACCCACCATCGGGTACACAGGCCCCCTAACCTCCAGCTCTGGGGTCCGCAGGCCCCCTAACGCCTACCATCTGTCCACAGGACCCCTAACGCCCTGCTCCGGGGACCTCAGGCCCCCTAACGCCCAGCTCAGGGTCATCAGGCCTCCTAACGCCTGCCATCGGGTCCATAGGAACCTTAACGTCCAGCTCCGGGTCCACAGGCCCCCCTAACGCCCAGCTCCGGAGACCACAGGCCCCCTAACGCCCAGCTCCGGAGACCAGAGGCCCCCTAACACCCACCATCGGGTACACAGGCCCCCCTAACCTCCAGCTCTGGGGTCCGCAGGCCCCGTAACGCCTACCATCTGTCCACAGGACCCCTAACGCCCAGCTCCGGGGACCTCAGGACCCCTAACGCCCAGCTCCGGGTTATCAGGCCCCCTAACGCCTGCCATCGGGTCCATAGGAACCTTAACGCCCAGCTCCGGGGATCA
>CM047482.1:32741843-32790528 GCA_026122505.1 Aldabrachelys gigantea
GCCCAGCTCTGGGTCCTCAGGCCCCCTAACGCCCAGCTCCGGGTCCACGGGAGCCGTAACGCCCTACACTGGGAGCAGAGGACCCCTAACGCCCACCATCGCGTTCACAGGCCCCCTAACGCCCAGCTCCGGGTCCTCGGACCCTCTAACGGCCAGCTCCGGGTCCTCAGGCACCCAAACGCCCAGCACCGGGACCACGGGACCCCTAATGCCCAGCTCTGGGTCCACAGGCCCGCAAAGACCTAGCTCCGGGGACCACAGGCCCCCTAACGCCTACCATCCGGTCCACAGGCCCCCTAACACCCAGCTCCGGGTCCAAAGGCGCCCTAACGCCCAGCTCCAGGGACCACAGGCCCCCTAACGCCTACCATCGGTTTCACAGGCCCCCTAACGCCCAGCTACGGGGACCACAGGCCCCTTAACGCCAACCATCGGGTCCACAGGCCCAATAACGCCCAGCTCCGGGTCCTCAGGCCCCCTAACGCCCTGCTCCGGGGACCTCAGGCCCCCTAACGCCCAGCTCCGGGTCATCAGGCCTCCTAACGCCTGCCATCGGGTCCATAGGAACCTTAACGTCCAGTTCCGGGTCCACAGGCCCCCTAACGCCCAGCTCCGGAGACCACAGGCCCCCTAACGCCCAGCTCCGGAGACCAGAGGCCCCCCTAACACCCACCATCGGGTCGACAGGCCCCCTAACCTCCAGCTCTGGGGTCCGCAGGCCCCCTAACGCCTACCATCTGTCCACAGGCCCCCTAACGCCCAGCTCCGGGGACCTCAGGCCCCCTAACGCCCAGCTCCGGGTCATCAGGCCCCCTAACCCCTGCCATCAGGTCCATAGGAACCCTAACGCCCAGCTCCGGGGACCACAGGCACCCTAACACCCACCATCGGGTCCACAGGCCCCCTAACCTCCAGCTCCGGGGTCCACTGGCCCCCTAACGCCTACCTTCGTGTCCACAGCCACCCTAACGCACACCTCCTGGAACCTCAGGCATCCTAACGCACAGCTGCGGATCCTAAGGCCCACTAACGCACACCATCGGCTTCACAGCCCCCTAACGCACAGCTCCGGTGACATCAGGCCTCCTAACGCCCAGCTCCGGGTCCACAGGGCCCCTAACGGCAAGCTCCGGGACCACAGGCCCACTAACGCCCAGCTTCGGGTCCTCAGGACCCCTAACGCCCACGATCGGGTCCACAGGCCCCCTAACGCCCAGCTCCGGAGACCACAGGCCCCCTAACGCATACCATCGGGTCCACAGGCCCCCTAAAGCCCACCATCGGGTCCACAGGCCCCCTAACGCCCAGCTCCGCCTCAACAGGACCCCTGACGCCGAGCTCCGGGGATCACAGGCCCCCTAACGCCCACTGACGGGGATCACATGCACCCTAACGTCTACCATAGGGTCCACAGGCCCCCTCACGCCCAGCTCCGGGGAACACAGGCCCACTAACGCCTATCATCGGGTCCACAGGCCACCTAACGCCATCTCTGGGTCCTCAGGCCCCCTAACGCCCACGATCGGGTCCACAGGCCCCCTAACGCCCTTCTCCGGGGACCTCAGGCCCTCTAACGCCCAGCTCCTGGTCCGCAAGCCCCCTAACACCAAACATCGGGTCCATAGGCGCCCTAACGACGAGCTCCGGGGGACCTCAGGCTCCCTGACGCCTACCATCGGGAGCACAGGCACCCTAACGCCCCCTCCGGGGACCTAAGGCCCCCTAACGCACACCTGCGGATACTAACGCCCACTAACGCCCACCGTCTGCTTCACAGCCCCCTAACGCCCAGCTCCGGAGTCCACAGGCCCCCTAACGCCCACCATCGGGTTCACAGGCCCCCTAACGCCCTGCTCCGGGGACCTCAGGCCCCCTAACGCCCAGCTCCTGATCCGCAAGCCCCCTAACACCCGCCATCGGGTCCACAGGCCCCCTAACGCCCAGCTCCCGAGACCTCAGGCTCCCTGACGCCTACCATCGGGTCCACAGATCCCCTAAAGGCCCAGCTCCGGGGACATCAGGCCCCCTAACACCCACCATCGGGTCCACAGGCCCCCTAACGCCTGCCATCGGGTCCACAGGCCCCCTAAAGCCCAGATCCGGAGACCACGGGCCCCCTAACGCCCACCATCGGGTCCACAGGCCCCCTAACGCCCAGCTCCGGAGACAACAGGCCCCCTAACGTCCACCATCGGTCCACAGGCCCCCTAACGCCCTGCTCCGGGGACCTCAGGCCCCCTAACGCCAAGTTCCTGGTCCGCAAGCCTCCTAACACCCACCATCGGGTCCACAGATCCCCTAAAGCCCAGCTCCGGGGACATCAGGCCCCCTAACACCCACCATCGGGTCCACAGGCCCCCTAACGCCTGCCATCGGGTCCACAGGCCCCCAAACGCCAAGCTCCGGGGACCACAGGCCCTCTAACGCCTACCATCGGGTGCACAGGCCCCCAAACGCCCAGCTCCGGGTCCACAGGCCCCCTAACGCCCAGCTCCGGAGACCACAGGCCCCCTAACGCATACCATCGGGTCCACAGGCCCCCTAACGCCCACCATCGGGTCCACAGGCCCCCCTAACCTCCAGCTCCGGTGTCCACAGTTCCCCTAACGCCTACCATCGGTCCACAGGCCCCCTAACGCCCACCTCCTGGAACCTCAGGCATCCTAACGCACAGCTGCGGATCCGAAGGCCCACTAACGCCCACCATCGGCTTCACAGCCCCCTAACGCACAGCTCCGGTGACCCTGAGGCCTCCTAACGCCCACCTCCGGGTCCACAGGCCCCCTAACGACCAGCTCCGGGTCCTCAGGACCCCTAACGCCCAGCTCCGGGTCCTCAGGACCCCTAACACCAAACATCGGGTCCACAGGCCCCCTAACGACGAGCTCCGGGGACCTCAGGCTCCCTGACGCCTACCATCGGGTCCACAAGTACCCTAACGCCCCCTCCGTGGACCTAAGGCCCCCCTAACGCACAGCTGCGAATCCTAAGGCCCACTAACGCCCACCATCTGCTTCACAGGCCCCCTAACGCCCAGCTCCGGAGACCACAGGTCCCCTAACGTCCACCACCGGGTCCACAGGCCCCCTAACGCCCTGCTCGGGGGACCTCAGGCCCCCTAACGCCAAGCTCCTGGTCCGCAAGCCCCCTAACACCCACCATCGGGTCCACAGGCCCCCTAACGCCCAGCTCCGGGGACCTCAGCCTCCCTGACGCCTACCATCGGGTCCACAGACCCCCTAAAGCCCAGCTCCGGGGACATCAGTCCCCCCTTACGCCCACCATCGGGTCCACAGGACCCCTAACGCCTGCCATCGGGTCTACAGGCCCCCTAAAGCCCAGATCCGGAGACGACGGGCCCCCTAACGCCCACCATCGGGTCCACAGGCCCCTTAACGCCCAGCTTCGGAGACCACAGGCCCCCTAACGCATACCATCGAGTCCACAGGCCACCTAAGGCAGAGCTCCGAGATCCCCAGCCCCCCTAACGCCCAGTTCCGGGGACCACAGGCCCCCTAACACCTACCATCGGGTCCGCAAGCCCAAGAACGCCCAGCTCTGGGTCCACAGGCCCCCTAACGCTCAGCTCCGGGGATCACAGGCCCCCTAACGCCTAACATCGGGTCCACAGGCACCCTAACGCCCAGCTCCGAGGACCTCAGGCCCCCTAATGCCCACCATCGGTCCACAAGCCCCCTAACTCCCAGCTCCGGGTCCACAGGAACCCTAACGCCCAGCCCAGGGAACAGAGAACCGCTAACGGCAAGAACGGTGTCCACAGGACCCTAACGCAAAGTCCTGGGTCCACAGGCCCCCTAACGCCCAGCTCCGGGTCCTCAGGAGCCCTAACGCCTACCATCGGGCCCAGAGGCCCCCTAATGCCCAGCTCCGGGTCCTCAGGAGCCCTAACATCTACCATCGGGCCCACAGGCCCCCTAACGCCCAGCTCCGGGTCCACAGGCCCCCTAACGTCAAGCTCCGGGGATCACATGCACCCTAAAGCCTACCATAGGGTCCACAGGCCCCCTAACGCCCAGCTCCGGATCCACAGGCCCCCTAACGACCAGCTCCGGGTAAACAGGCCCCCTAACGCCTACCATGGGGTCCACAGGAACCTTACCGCCCAGCCCGGGGACGACAGGCACCCTACCGCCCACCATCGGCTCCACAGGCACCCTAACGCCCAGCTCCGGGGACCACAGGCCCCCTAACGCCCAGCTCCGGGTTCTCAGGACCCCTAACGCCTACCATCGGGTCCATAGGCCCCCTAACGCCCAGCTCCGCCTCAACAGGACCCCTGACGCCGAGCTCCGGGGATCACAGGCCCCCTAACGCCCACTGACGGGGATCACATGCACCCTAACGTCTACCATAGGGTCCACAGGCCCCCTCACGCCCAGCTCCGGGGAACACAGGCCCACTAACGCCTATCATCGGGTCCACAGGCCACCTAACGCCCATCTCTGGGTCCTCAGGCCCCCTAACGCCCAGCTCCGGGTCCACGGGCCCCCTAACGCCCTGCACTGGGAGCAGGGACCCCCTAACGCCCACCATCGCGTCCACAGGCCCCCTAACGCCCGAGCTCCGGGTCCTCGGGCCCTCTAACGGCCAGCTCCGGGTCCTCAGGCACCCAAACGCCCCAGCACCGGGTCCACAGATCCCCTAAAGCCCAGCTCCGGGAACCACAGGCCCCTTAACGCCAACCATCGGGTCCACAGGCCCAATAACGCCCAGCTCCACGGACGAAAGACCCCCTAACGCCTACCATCGGGGTCCTCAGGCCCCCCAACGCCCAGGTCCGGGGACCTCAGGCCCCCTAAAGCCCAGCTCCGGGTCATCAGGCCCCCCTAACGCCTGCCATCGGGTCCATAGGAACCCCAACGCCCAGCACCGAGTCCACAGGCACGCTAACGCCTACCATCGGGTCCACAGACCCCTAACGCATAGCTCCGGGGACCTCAGGCCCCCTAACGCCCAGCTCCGGGTCCACAGGCCCCCTAACGCCCTGCTACGGGGACCTCAGGCCCCTGACGCCCTGCTACGGGGACCTCAGGCCCCCTGACGCCTGCGATCGGCTCCATAGGAGCCCTAACGCCCAGCTCCGGAGACCACAGGCCCCCTAGTGCCGAGCTCCGGGGATCACAGGCACCCTAACACCCACAATCGATTCCACAGGCCCCCTAACCTCCAGCTCCGCGTCCACAGGCCCCCTAACGCCCACCATCGGGTCCAGAGGCCCCCTAACGCCCAGCTCCGGGGACCTCAGGCATCCTAACGCCCAGCTCCGGGTCCACAGGCCCCCTAACGACCAGCTCCAGGGCCCGCACGCCCCCTAACGTCCATCTCCGGGGACTCAGGCCCCCTAACGCCTACCATCGGGTCCACAGGAACCTTACCGCCCAGCCCGGGGACCACAGGCCCCCCTAACGCTTACCATCGGGACCACAGGCCCCCTAACGCCCAGCTCCGGGGACCACAGGCCCCCTAACGCCCAGCTCCGGGTTCTCAGGACCCCTAACGCCTACCATCGGGTCCACAGGCCCGCTAACGTCCAGCTCCGCGTCCACAGGACCCCTGACGCCCAGCTCCGGGGATCACAGGCACCCTAACGCCCACTTACGGGGATCACATGCACCCTAACGTCTACCATAGGGTCCACAGGCCCCCTCACGCCCAGCTCCGGGGATCACAGGCCCCCTAACGCCCACCATCGCGTCCACAGGCCCCCTAACGCCCAGCTCCGGGTCCTCGGGCCCTCTAACGGCCAGCTCCGGGTCCGCGGGAGCCCTAACGCCCAGCACCGGGACCACGGGACCCCTAATGCCCAGCCCTGGGGTCCACAGGCCCGCAAAGACCTAGCTCCGGGGACGACAGGCCCCCTAACGCCTACCATCCGGTCCACAGGCCCCCTAACACCCAGCTCCGGGTCCAAAGGCGCCCTAACGCCCAGCTCCAGGGACCACAGGCCCCCCTAACGCCTACCATCGGTTTCACAGGACCCCTAACGCCCAGCTCCGGGGACCACAGGCCCCTTAACGCCAACCATCGGGTCGAAAGGCCCAATAACGCCCAGCTCCACGGACGAAAGACCCTCTAACGCCTACCATCGGGTCCTCAGGCCCACCAACGCCCAGCTCCGGGGACCTCAGGCCCCCTAAAGCCCAGCTCCGGGTCATCAGGCCCCCTAACGCCTGCCATCGGGTCCATAGGAACCCTAACGCCCAGCTCCGAGTCCACAGGCCCGCTAACGACCACCATCGGGTCCACAGGCCCCCTAACACCCAGCTCGGTGACCTCAGGCCCCCTAACGCCCAGCTCCGGGTCCACAGGCCCACTAACGCCCAGCTCCAGGGACCGCAGGCACCCTAACACACACCATCGGGTCCACAGGCCCCCTAACCTCCAGCTCCGGGGTCCACAGGCCCCCTAATGCCCACCATCGGGTCCACAGGCCCCCTAACACCCAGCTCCGGGGACCTCAGGCCTCCTAACGCCCAGCTCCGGGGACCTGAGGCCCCCCTAACGCCCAGCTCTTGGTCCGTAAGCCCCCTAACACGCACCACCGGATCCACAGGCCCCCTAACGCCCAGCTCCGGGGACCTCAGGCCCCCTAACGCCCACCATCGGGTCCACAGGACCGCTGACGACCAGCTCCGGGACCTCAGGCCCCCTAACGCACATCATCGGGTCCAAAGACACCTAACGCCCAGCTCCGGGGCCCACAGGACCCCTAACGCCTAGCATCGGGTTCACATGCCCCCTAAGGCCCAGCTCCGGGTCCACAGGCCATCTAACGCTCAGCTCCGGGGACTACAGGCCCCCTAACGCCTACCATCCGGTCCACAGACCCCCTAACACCCAGCTGCGGGACCACTGGCCCCCTAACGCCCAGCTCAAGGGACCACAGGCCCCCTAAAGCCTAACATCGGTTTCACAATCCCCCTAACGCCCAGCTCCGGGGACAACAGGCCCCTTAACGCCAACCATCGGGTCCACAGGCCCAATAACGCTCAGCTCCAGGGACCAAAGGCCCCCTAACGCCCACCATCGGGTCACAGAACCCCTAACGCCCAGGTCCGGGGACCTCAGGACCCCTAACGCCTACCATCGGGTCCACAGCCCCCTCACGCCCAGCTCCGGGTCCACAGGCCCCCTAACTCTCAGCTCCGGGGACCACAGGCCCCCTAACGCCTACCATGAGGTCCACAGGCACCCTAACGTCCACAATCGGGTACACAGGCACCCTCAAGCCGCCTCCAGGGACCTCATGCCCCATAACGCCCACCATCGGGTCCAAAAGCTCCCTAACGCCCTGCTCCGGGTCCTCAGGCCCCCTACCGACCAGCTCCGGGTCCACAGGCCGCCTAACGCCCAGCTCCGTGGACCACAGGCCCCCTAACACCCACCATCGGGTCCACAGTCCCCCTTACGCCTACCATCGGGTCCAGAGGCCCCCCTAACACCCACCATCGGGTCCACAGGCCCCCTAACGCCCAGCTCCGGGGACCACTGGCCTTCTAACGCCTACCATCGGGTCCACAGGCCCCCTAACGCCCAGGTCCGGGGACCTCAGGCCCCCTAACGACCATCATCGTCTCCACAGGCTCCCTAAAGCCTTCCATCGGGTCCACAGGCCCCCTAACGCCCAGCTCCGGGTCCACAGGCCCCCTAACGCCCAGCTCCGGAGACCACAGGCCCCCTAAGGCATACCATCGGGTCCACAGGCCCCCCTAACGCCCAGCTCCGGGGACCACAGGCCCCCTAACACCCACCATCGGGTCCACAGGCCCCCTAACCTCCAGCTCCGGTGTCCACAGTCCCCCTAATGCCTACCATAGGTCCACAGGCCCCCTAACGCCCACCTCCTGGAACCTCAGGCATCCTAACGCACAGCTGCGGATCCTAAGGCCCACTGACGCACACCATCGGCTTCACAGCCCCCTAACGCACAGCTCCGGTGACCTCAGGCCTCCTAACGCCCAGCTCCGGGTCCACAGGCCCCCTAACGACAAGCTCCGGGACCACAGGCCCACTAACGCCCAGCTCCGGGTCCTCAGGACCCCTAACGCCCACGATCGGGTCCACAGGCCCCCTAACGCCCTTCTCCGGGGACCTCAGGCCCTCTAACGCCCAGCTCCTGGTCCGCAAGCCCCCTAACACCAAACATCGGGTCCCCAGGCGCCCTAACGCCGAGCTCCGGGGACCTCAGGCTCCCTGACGCCTACCATCGGGAGCACAGGCACCCTAACGCCCCCTCCGGGGACCTAAGGCCCCCTAACGCACAGCTGCGGATCCTAACGCCCACTAACGCCCACCATCTGCTTCACAGCCCCCTAACGCCCAGCTCCGGGTCCTCAGGCCCACTAACGCCCTGCTCCGGGGACCTCAGGCACCCTAACGCCCTGCTCCGGGTCATCAGGCCTCCTAACGCCTGCCATCGGGTCCATAGGAACCTTAACGTCCAGCTCCGGGTCCACAGGCCCCCTAACGCCCAGCTCCGGAGACCACAGGCCCCTAACGCCCAGCTCCGGAGACCAGAGGCCCCCTAACACCCACCATCGGGTCCACAGGCCCCCTAACCTCCAGCTCTGGGGTCTGCAGGCCCCCCTAACGCCTACCATCTGTCCACAGGCCCCCTAACGCCCAGCTCCGGGGACCTCAGGCCCCCTAACGCCCAGCTGCGGGTCATCAGGCCCCCGTAACCCCTGCCATCAGGTCCATAGGAACCCTAACGCCCAGCTCCGGGTCCACAGGCCCCCTAACCTCCAGCTCCGGGGTCCACAGGCCCCCTAACGCCTACCTTCGTGTCCACAGGCACCCTAACGCACACCTCCTGGAACCTCAGGCATCCTAAGGCACAGCTGCGGATCCTAAGGCCCACTAACGCACACCATCGGCTTCACAGCCCCCTAACGCACAGCTCCGGTGACATCAGGCCTCCTAACGCCCAGCTACGGGTCCACAGGGCCCCTAACGACAAGCTCCGGGACCACAGGCCCCCTAACGCCCAGCTCCCGGGTCCTCAGGACCCCTAACGCCCACGATCGGGTCCACAGGCCCCCTAACGCCCTTCTCCGGGGACCTAAGGCCCTCTAACGCCCAGCTCCTGGTCCGCAAGCCCCCTAACACCAAACATCGGGTCCACAGGCGCCCTAACGACGAGCTCCGGGGACCTCAGGCTCCCTGACGCCTACCATCGGGAGCACAGGCACCCTAACGCCCCCTCCGGGGACCTAAGGCCCCCTAACGCACAGCTGCGGATCCTAACGCCCACTAACGCCCACCATCTGCTTCACAGCCCCCTAACGCTCAGCTCCGAGTCCACAGGCCCCCCTAACGCCCAGCTCCTGATCCGCAAGCCCCCCTAACACCCGCCATCTGGTCCACAGGCCCCCTAACGCCCAGCTCCCGAGACCTCAGGCTCCCTGACGCCTACCATCGGGACCACAGATCCCCTAAAGCCCAGCTCCGGGGACATCAGGCCCCCTAACGCCCACCATCGGGTCCACAGGCCCCCTAACGCCTGCCATCGGGTCCACAGGCCCCCTAAAGCCCAGATCCGGAGACCACGGGCCCCCTAACGCCCACCATCGGTTCCACAGGCCCCCCTAACGCCCAGCTCCGGAGACCACAGGCCCCCCTAACGTCCACCATCGGGTCCACAGGCCCCCTAACGCCCTGCTCCGGGGACCTCAGGCCCCCTAACGCCCAGTTCCTGGTCCGCAAGCCCCCTAACACCCACCATCGGGTCCACAGGCCCCCTAACGCCCAGCTCCGTGGACCACAGGCCCTCTAACGCCTACCATCGGGTGCACAGGCCCCCAAACTCCCAGCTCCGGGGACCTCAGGCCCCCTAACGCCCATCATCGTCTCCACAGGCTCCCTAAAGCCTTCCATCGGGTCCACAGGCCCCCCCTAACGCCCAGCTTCGGGTCCACAGGCCCCCTAACGCCCAGCTCCGGAGACCACAGGCCCCCTAACGCATACCATCGGGTCCACAGGCCCCCTAACGCCCACCATCGGGTCCACAGGCCCCCTAACCTCCAGCTCCGGTGTCCACAGGCCCCCTAACGCCCACCTCCTGGAACCTCAGGCATCCTAACGCACAGCTGCGGATCCGAAGGCCCACTAACGCACACCATCGGCTTCACAGCCCCCTAACGCACAGCTCCGGTGACCTGAGGCCTCCTAACGCCCACCCTCCGGGTCCACAGGCCCCCTAACGCCCAGCTCCGGGTCCTCAGGACCCCTAACGCCCAGCTCCGGGTCCTCAGGACCCCTAACACCAAACATCGGGTCCACAGGCCCCCTAACGACCAGCTCCGGGACCACAGGCCCTCTAACGCCCAGCTCCGGGTCCTCAGGAACCCTAAAGCCCACGATCGGGTCCACAGGCCCCCTAACGCCCTTCTCCGGGGACCTCAGGCCCCCTAACGCCCAGCTCCTGGTCCGCAAGCCCCCTAACACCAAACATCGGGTCCACAGGCGCCCTAACGACGAGCTCCGGGGACCTCAGGCTCCCTGACGCCTACCATCGGGAGCACAGGCACCCTAACGCCCCCTCCGGGGACCTAAGGCCCCCTAACGCACAGCTGCGGATCCTAACGCCCACTAACGCCCACCATCTGCTTCACAGGCCCCCTAACGCCCAGCTCCGGCGTCCACAGGCCCCCGAACGTCCACCATCGGGTTCACAGGCCCCCTAACGCCCTGCTACGGGAACCTCAGGCCCCCTAACGCCCAGCTCCTGATCCGCAAGCCCCCTAACACCCACCATCGGGTCTACAGGCCCCCTAACGCCCAGCTCCCGAGACCTCAGGCTCCCTGACGCCTACCATCGGGTCCACAGATCCCCTAAAGCCCAGCTCCGGGGACCACAGGCCCCTTAACGCCAACCATCGGGTCCACAGGCCAAATAACGCCCAGCTCCACGGACGAAAGACCCCCCTAACGCCTACCATCGGGTCCTCAGGCCCCCCAACGCCCAGCTCCGGGGACCTCAGGCCCCCTAAAGCCCAGCTCCGGGTCATCAGGCCCCCTAACGCCTGCCATCGGGTCCATAGGAACCCTAACGCCCAGCTCCGAGTCCACAGGCCCGCTAACGTCCACCATCGGGTCCACAGGCCCCCCTAACGCCCTGCTCCGGGGACCTCAGGCCCCCTAACGCCAAGCTCCTGGTCCGCAAGCCCCCTAACGCCTACCATCGGGCCCACAGGTCCCCTAATGCCCAGCTCCGGGGACCTCAGGAGCCCAAACGCCTACCATCGGGCCCACAGGCCCCCTAACGCCCAGCTCCGGGTCCACAGGACCCCTAACGTCCAGCTCCGGGGATCACATGCACCCTAAAGCCTACCATAGGGTCCACAGGCCCCCTAACGCCCAGCTCCGAATCCACAGGCCCCCTAACGCCCAGCTCCGGGGCCCACAGGCCCCCTAACGCCCAGCTCCGGGTACTCAGGCCCCCTAACGCCCAGCTCCGGGTACTCAGGCCCCTAACGCCCAGCCTGGGGACCACAGGCCGCCTAACGCCTGCCATCGGGACCTCAGGCCCCCTAACACCCAGCTCCGGGGACCACAAGCCCCCTAACGGCCAGCTACGAGTTCTCAGGTTCCCTAACGCCTACCATCGGGTCCACAGGCCCCCGACCGCCCATCTCCGGGTCCAGAGGACCCCTGACGTCCAGCGCCGGGGACCACAGGCCCCCTAACGCCCAGCTCCGGGGATCACATGCACCCTAAAGCCTACCATAGGGACCAAGGCCCCCTAACGCCCAGCTCCGGATCCACAGGCCCCCTAACGCCCAGCTCCGGGGAACACAGGCCCCCTAACGCTTACCATCGGGTTCACAAGCCCCCTAACGCCCAGCTCTGGGTCCTCAGGCCCCGTAACGCCAAGCTCAGGGTCCACGGGCCCCCTAATGCCCAGCACTGGGAGCACGGAACCAGTAACGTCCACCATCGGGTCCACAGGCCCCCTAACGCCCAGCTCCGGGTCCTCGGGCCCCCTAACGCCCAGCACCGGGACCACGGGACCCCTACCGCCCAGCCCGGGGAACACAGGCCCCCTAACGCCCAGCTTCGGGTCCACAGGCCCGCTAAGACCCAGCTCCACATTAACAGACCCCTCACGCCCGTCTCCTGTTCCACAGGTCCCCTCACGCCCAGCTCCGGGTCCACAGGCCCCCTAACGCCTACCATCGGGTCCACAGGCCCCCTAACGCCCAGCTCCGGGGACCACAAGCCCCCTAACGGCCAGCTACGAGTTCTCAGGTTCCCTAACGCCTACCATCGGGTCCACAGGCCCCCTACCGCCCATCTCCGGGTCCAGAGGACCCCTGACGTCCAGCGCCGGGGACAACAGGCCCCCTAACGCCCAGCTCCGGGGATCACATGCACCCTAAAGCCTACCATAGGGTCCAAAGGCCCCCTAACGCCCAGCTCCGGATCCACAGGCCCCCTAACGCCCAGCTCCGGGGAACACAGGCCCCCTAACGCTTACCATCGGGTTCACAAGCCCCCTAACGCCCAGCTCTGGGTCCTCAGGCCCCCTAACGCCAAGCTCAGGGTCCACGGGCCCCCTAATGCCCAGCACTGGGAGCACGGAACCAGTAACGTCCACCATCGGGTCCACAGGCCCCCTAACGCCCAGCTCCGGGTCCTCGGGCCCCCTAACGCCCAGCCCGGGGAACACAGGCCCCCTAACGCCCAGCTTCGGGTCCACAGGCCCGCTAAGACCCAGCTCCACATTCACAGACCCCTCACGCCCGTCTCCGGTTCCACAGGTCCCCTCACGCCCAGCTCCGGGTCCACAGGCCCCCTAACGCCTACCATCGGGTCCACAGGCCCCCTAACGCCCAGCTCCGGGGACTTCAGGCCCCCTAACGCCCAGCTCCGGCTCATCAGGCCCCCTAACGCCTGCCATTGGGACCACAGGCCCCCTAACGCCCAGCTCCAGGGCCCGCACGCCCCCTAACGTCCATCTCCGGGTACTCAGGCCCCCTAACGCCTACCATCGGGTCCACAGGAACCTTACCGCCCAGCCCGGGGACCACAGGCCCCCTAACGCTTACCATCGGGACCACAGGCCCCCTAACGCCCAGCTCCGGGGACCACAGGCCCCCTAACGCCCAGCTCCGCGTCCACAGGACCCCTGACGCCCAGCTCCGGGGATCACAGGCCCCCTAACGCCCACTTACGGGGATCACATGCACCCTAACGTCTACCATAGGGTCCACAGGCCCCCTCACGCGCAGCTCCGGGGATCACAGGCCCCCTAACGCCAACCATCGGGTCCACAGGCCCCCTAACGCCCAGCTCTGGGTCCTCAGGCCCCCTAACGCCCAGCTCCGGGTCCACGGGAGCCCTAACGCCCTGCACTGGGAGCAGGGGACCCCTAACGCCCACCATCGCGTCCACAGGCCCCCTAACGCCCAGCTCCGGGTCCTCGGGCCCTCTAAAGGCCAGCTCCGGGTCCTCAGGCACCCAAACGCCCAGCACCGGGACCACGGGACCCCTAAAGCCCAGCCCTGGGTCCACAGGCCCGCAAAGACCTAGCTCCGGGGACCACAGGCCCCCTAACGCCTACCATCCGGTCCACAGGCCCCCTAACACCCAGCTCCGGGTCCAAAGGCGCCCTAACGCCCAGCTCCAGGGACCACAGGCCCCCTAACGCCTACCATCGGTTTCACAGGCCACCTAACGCCCAGCTCCGGGGACCACAGGCCCCTTAACGCCAACCATCGGGTCCACAGGCCCAATAACGCCCAGCTCCGGGTCCTCAGGCCCCCCTAACGCCCACGATCGGGTCCACAGGCCCCCTAACGCCCTGCCAGGGGACCTCAGGCCCCCTAACGCCCAGCTCCGGGTCATCAGGCCTCCTAACGCCTGCCATCGGGTCCACAGGCCCCCTAACGCCCAGCTCCGGAGACCACAGGCCCCCTAACGCCCAGCTCTGGAGACCAGAGGCCCCCTAACGCCCAGCTCCGGAGATCAGAGGCCCCCTAATACCCACCATCGGGTCCACAGGCCCCCTAACCTCCAGCTCCGGGGACCTCAGGCCCCCTAACGCCCAGCTCCGGGTCATCAGGCCCCCTAACCCCTGCCATCAGGTCCATAGGAACCCTAACGCCCAGCTCGGGGTCCACAGGCCCCCTAACGCCCAGCTCCGGGGACCACAGGCACCCTAACATCCACCATCGGGTCCACAGGCCCCCTAACCTAGAGCTCCGGGGTCCACAGGCCCCCTAACGCCTACCATCGGGTCCACAGGCACCCTAAAGCCCACCTCCTGGAACCTCAGGCATCCTAACGCACAGCTGCGGATCCTAAGGCCCACTAACGCACACCATCGGCTTCACAGCCCCCTAACGCACAGCTCCGGTGACCTCAGGCCTCCTAACGCCGAGCTCCGGGTCCACAGGGCCCCTAACGACCAGCTCCTGGACCACAGGCCCCCTAACGCCCAGCTCCGGGTCCTCAGGACCCCTAACGCCCACGATCGGGTCCACAGGCCCCCTAACGCCCAGCTCCGGGTCCTCAGGACCCCTAACGCCCACGATCGGGTCCACAGGCCCCCTAACGCCCTTCTCCGGGGACCTCAGGCCCCCTAACACCAAACATCGGGTCCACAGGCCCCCTAACGCCGAGCTCCGGGGACCTCAGGCTCCCTGACGCCTACCATCGGGAGCACAGGCACCCTAACGCCCCCTCCGGGGACCTAAGGCCCCCTAACGCACAGCTGCGGATCCTAACGGCCACTAACGCCCACCATCTGCTTCACAGCCCCCTAACGCCCAGCTCCGGAGTCCACAGGCCCCCTAACGTCCACCATCGGGTTCACAGGCCCCCTAACGCCCTGCTCCGGGGACCTCAGGCCCCCTAACGCCCAGCTCCTGATCCGCAAGCCCCCTAACACCCGCCATCGGGTCCACACGCCCCCTAACGCCCAGCTCCCGGGACCTCAGGCTCCCTGACGCCTACCATCGGGTCCACAGATCCCCTAAAGCCTAGCTCCGGGGACATCAGGCCCCCTAACGCCCACCATCGTGTCCACAGGCCCCCTAACGCCTGCCATCGGGTCCACAGGCCCCCTAAAGCCCAGATCCGGAGACCACGGGCCCCCTAACGCCCACCACCGGGTACACAGGCCCCCTAACGCCCAGCTCCGGAGACCACAGGCCCCCTAACGTCCACCATCGGGTCCACAGGCCCCCTAACGCACTGCTCCGGGGACCACAGGCCCCCTAACGCCCAGCTCCGGGTTCCCAGGACCCTTAACGCCTACCATCGGGTCCATAGGCCCCCTAACGCCCAGCTCCGCCTCAACAGGACCCCTGACGCCGTGCTCCGGGGATCACAGGCCCCCTAACGCCCACTTCCGGGGATCACATGCACCCTAACGTCTACCATAGGGTCCACAGGCCCCCTCACGCCCAGCTCCGGGGAACACAGGCCCCCTAACGCCTATCATCGGGTCCACAGGCCAACTAACGCCCAGCTCTGGGTCCTCAGGCCCCCTAACGCCCAGCTCCGGGTTCACGGGCCCCCTAACGCGCTGCACTGGGAGCAGGGACCCCTAACGCCCACCATCGCGTCCACAGGCCCCCTAACGCCCAGCTCCGGGTCCTCGGACCCTCTAACGGCCAGCTCCGGGTCCTCAGGCACCCAAACGCCAAGCACCGGGGCCACGGGACCCCTAATGCCCAGCCCGGGGTCCACAGGCCCGAAAAGACCTAGCTCCGGGGACCACAGGGCCCCTAAGGCCTAACATCCGGTCCACAGCACCCTAACACCCAGTTCCGGGTCCACTGGCGCCCTAATGCCCAGCTCCAGGGACCACAGGACCCCTAACGCCTACCATCGGTTTCACAGGCCCCCTAACGCCCAGCTCCGGGGACCACAGGCCCCTTAACGCCAACCATCGGGTCCACAGGCCCAATAACGCCCAGCTCCACGGACGAAAGACCCCCTAACGCCTACCATCGGGTCCTCAGGCCCCCCAACGCCCAGCTCCAGGGACCTCAGGCCTCCTAAAGGCCAGCTCCGGGTCATCAGGCCCCCTTACGCCTGCCATCGGGTCCATAGGAACCCTAACGCCCAGCTCCGAGTCCACAGGCCCGCTAACGCCCACCATCGGGTCCACAGGCCCCCTAACGCCCAGCTCCGGGGACCTCAGGCCCCCTAACGCCCAGCTCCGGGTCCACAGGCCCCCTAACGCCCAGCTCCGGGGACCTCAGGCCCCTTGACGCCCAACTCCGGGGACCTCAGGCCCCCTGACGCCTGCGATCGGCTCCATAGGAGCCCTAACGTCCAGCTCCGGGTCCACAGGCCCCCTAACGCCCAGCTCCGGAGACCACAGGCCCCCTAACGCCCAGCTCCGGAGACTACAGGCCCCCTAACACCCACCATTGGGTTCACAGGCCCCCTAACGCCCAGCTCCGGGTCCACAGGCCCCCTAACGCCCAGCTACGGAGACCACAGGCCCCATAACGCCCAGCTCCGGAGACCACAGGCCCCCTAACACCCACCATCGGGTCCACAGGCCCCCTAACCTCCAGCTCCGGGGTCCACAGGTTCCCTAACGCCTACCATCGGTCCACAGGCCCCCTAACGCCCAGCTCCGGGGACCTCAGGCCCCCTAACGCCCAGCTCCGGGTCATCAGGCCCCCTAACGCCTGCCATCGGGTCCATAGGAACCCTAACGCCCAGCTCCGGGTCCACAGGCCCCCTAACGCCCAGCTCCGGGGACCGCAGGCCCCCTAACGCCCAGCTCCGGGGACCACAGGCACCCTAACACACACCATCGGGTCCACAGGCCCCCTAACCTCCAGCTCCGGGGTCCACAGGCCCCCTAACGCCCACCATCGGGTCCACAGGCCCCATAACACCCAGCTCCGGGGACCTCAGGTCTCCTAACGCCCAGCTCCGGGGACCTCAGGTCCCCTAACGCCCAGCTCTTGGTCCGTAAGCCCCCAAACACCCACCACCGGATCCACAGGCCCCCTAACGCCCAGCTCCGGGGACCTCAGGCCCCCTAACGCCCACCATCGGGTCCACAGGCCCCCTGACGCACAGCTCCGGGACCTCAGGCCCCCTAACGCACATCATCGGGTCCAAAGGCCCCTAACGCCCAGCTCCGGGGCCCACAGGACCCCTAACGCCTAGCATCGGGTTCACAGGCCCCCTAACGCCCAGCTCCGGGTCCACAGGCCATCTAACGCTCAGCTCCGGGGACTACAGGCCCCCTAACACCTACCATCCGGTCCACAGACCCCCTAACACCCAGCTCCGGGACCACTGGCCCCCTAACGCCCAGCTCCAGTTACCACAGGCCCCCTAAAGCCTAACATCGCTTTCACAGGCCCCCTAACGCCCAGCTCCGGGGACAACAGGCCCCTTAACGCCCAGCTCCGGGACCTGAGGCCCCCTAACGCCTGCCATCGGGTCCATAGGAAACCTAACGCCCAGCTCCGGGTCCACAGGCCCCCTAACGCCCAGCTCTGGGGACCACAGGCCCCCTAACGCCCAGCTCCGGGGACCACAGGCCCCCTAACGGCTACCATCGGTCCACAGGCCCACTAACGCCCAGCTCCGGGGACCTCAGGCCCTCTAACGCCCAGCTCCGGGTCATCAGGCCCCCTAACGCCTGCCATCTGCCCCATAGGAACCCTAACGCCCAGCTACGGGTCCACAGGCCCGCTAACGCCCAGCTCCGGAGACCGCAGGCCCCCTAACGCCCAGCTCCGGGGACCACAGGCACTCTAACACCCACCATCGAGTCCACAGGCCCCCTAACCTCCAGCTCCGGGGTCCACAGGCCCCCTATTGCCCACCATCGGGTCCACAGGCCCCCTAACACCCAGCTCCTTGGACCTCAGGCCTCCTAACGCCCAGCTCCGAGTCCACAGGCCCCCTAACGACCATCATCGGATCCACAGGCCCTTAACGCCCAGGTCCGAGAACCTTAGACCCCCTAACACTTATCATCGGGTTCGCAAGCCCCCTAACGCCCAGCTCCGGGGACCTCAGGACTCCTAACGACCACCATCGGGTCCAGAGGCCCCCTAACGCCTACCATCGGGTCCATAGGCACCCTAACGCCCACCATCGGGTCCACAGGCCCCCTAACGCCCAGATCCGGGGACCTCAGGCCTTCTAATGCCTACCATCGGGTCCACAGGCCCCTTAGCGCCCAGCTCCGTGGAACTCAGGCCCCCTAACGCCCAGCTCCGTGTCTACAGCGCCCGTAGCGCCCAGCTCCGGGAACCACAGGCCCCCTAACGCCTACCATCGGGTCCACAGGCCCCCTAACGCCCAGCTCCGGAGACCACAGGCCCCCTAACGCCCAGCTCCGGAGACTACAGGCCCCCTAACACCCACCATTGGGTTCACAGGCCCCCTAACGCCCATCTCCGGGTCCACAGGCCCCCTAACGCCAAGCTACGGAGACCACAGGCCCCATAACGCCCAGCTCAGGAGACCACAGGCACCCTAACACCCACCATCGGGTCCACAGGCCCCCTAACCTCCAGCTCCGGGGTCCACAGGTTCCCTAACGCCTACCATCGGTCCACAGGCCCACTAACGCCCAGCTCCGGGGACCTCAGGCCCCCTAACGCCCAGCTCCGGGTCATCAGGCCCCCTAACGCCTGCCATCGGGTCCATAGGAACCCTAACGCCCAGCTCCGGGTCCACAGGCCCCCTAACGCCCAGCTCCGGGGACCGCAGGCCCCCTAACGACCAGCTCCGGGGACCACAGGCACCCTAACACACACCATCGGGACCACAGGCCCCCTAACCTCCAGCTCCGGGGTCCACAGGCCCCCTAACGCCCACCATCGGGTCCACAGGCCCCCTAACACCCAGCTCCGGGGACCTCAGGTCTCCTAACGCCCAGCTCCGGGGACCTCAGGTCCCCTAACGCCCAGCTCTTGGTCCGTAAGCCCCCAGACACCCACCACCGGATCCACAGGCCTCCTAACGCCCAGCTCTGGGGACCTCAGGCCCCCTAACGCCCACCATCGGGTCCACAGGCCCCCTGACGCACAGCTCCGGGACCTCAGGCCCCCTAAAGCACATCATCGGGTCCAAAGGCCCCTAACGCCCAGCTCCGGGGCCCACAGGACCCCTAACGCCTAGCATCGGGTTCACAGGCCCCCTAACGCCCAGCTCCGGGTCCACAGGCCACCTAACGCCCAGCTCCGGGGACTACAGGACCCCTAACGCCTAGCATCGGGTTCACAGGCCCCCTAACGCCCAGCTTCGGGTCCACAGGCCCGCTAAGACCCAGCTCCACATTCACAGACCCCTCACGCCCGTCTCCGGTTCCACAGGTCCCCTCACGCCCAGCTCCGGGTCCACAGGCCCCCTAACGCCTACCATCGGGTCCACAGGCCCCCTAACGCCCAGCTCCGGGGACCACAAGCCCCCTAACGGCCAGCTACGAGTTCTCAGGTTCCCTAACGCCTACCATCGGGTCCACAGGCCCCCTACCGCCCATCTCCGGGTCCAGAGGACCCCTGACGTCCAGCGCCGGGGACCACAGGCCCCCTAACGCCCAGCTCCGGGGATCACATGCACCCTAAAGCCTACCATAGGGTCCAAAGGCCCCCTAACGCCCAGCTCCGGATCCACAGGCCCCCTAACGCCCAGCTCCGGGGAACACAGGCCCCCTAACGCTTACTATCGGGTTCACAAGCCCCCTAACGCCCAGCTCTGGGTCCTCAGGCCCCCTAACGCCAAGCTCAGGGTCCACGGGCCCCCTAATGCCCAGCACTGGGAGCACGGAACCAGTAACGTCCACCATCGGGTCCACAGGCCCCCTAAACGCCCAGCTCCGGGGATCACATGCACCCTAAAGCCTACCATAGGGTCCAAAGGCCCCCTAACGCCCAGCTCCGGATCCACAGGCCCCCTAACGCCCAGCTCCGGGGAACACAGGCCCCCTAACGCTTACCATCGGGTTCACAAGCCCCCTAACGCCCAGCTCTGGGTCCTCAGGCCCCCTAACGCCAAGCTCAGGGTCCACGGGCCCCCTAATGCCCAGCACTGGGAGCACGGAACCAGTAACGTCCACCATCGGGTCCACAGGCCCCCTAACGCCCAGCTCCGGGTCCTCGGGCCCCCTAACGCCCAGCACCGGGACCACGGGACCCCTAACGCCCCAGAGCGGGGAACACAGGCCCCCTAACGCCCAGCTTCGGGTCCACAGGCCCGCTAAGACCCAGCTCCACATTCACAGACCCCTCACGCCCGTCTCCGGTTCCACAGGTCCCCTCACGCCCAGCTCCGGGTCCACAGGCCCCCTAACGCCTACCATCGGGTCCACAGGCCCCCTAACGCCCAGCTCCGGGGACTTCAGGCCCCCTAACGCCCAGCTCCGGCTCATCAGGCCCCCTAACGCCTGCCATTGGGACCACAGGCCCCCTAACGCCCAGCTCCAGGGCCCGCACGCCCCCTAACGTCCATCTCCGGGTACTCAGGCCCCCTAACGCCTACCATCGGGTCCACAGGAACCTTACCGCCCAGCCCGGGGACCACAGGCCCCCTAACGCTTACCATCGGGACCACAGGCCCCCTAACGCCCAGCTCCGGGGACCACAGGCCCCTTAACGCCCAGCTCCGCGTCCACAGGACCCCTGACGCCCAGCTCCGGGGATCACAGGCCCCCTAACGCCCACTTACGGGGATCACATGCACCCTAACGTCTACCATAGGGTCCACAGGCCCCCTCACGCGCAGCTCCGGGGATCACAGGCCCCCTAACGCCAACCATCGGGTCCACAGGCCCCCTAACGCCCAGCTCTGGGTCCTCAGGCCCCCTAACGCCCAGCTCCGGGTCCACGGGAGCCCTAACGCCCTGCACTGGGAGCAGGGGACCCCTAACGCCCACCATCGCGTCCACAGGCCCCCTAACGCCCAGCTCCGGGTCCTCGGGCCCTCTAAAGGCCAGCTCCGGGTCCTCAGGCACCCAAACGCCCAGCACCGGGACCACGGGACCCCTAAAGCCCAGCCCTGGGTCCACAGGCCCGCAAAGACCTAGCTCCGGGGACCACAGGCCCCCTAACGCCTACCATCCGGTCCACAGGCCCCCTAACACCCAGCTCCGGGTCCAAAGGCGCCCTAACGCCCAGCTCCAGGGACCACAGGCCCCCTAACGCCTACCATCGGTTTCACAGGCCACCTAACGCCCAGCTCCGGGGACCACAGGCCCCTTAACGCCAACCATCGGGTCCACAGGCCCAATAACGCCCAGCTCCGGGTCCTCAGGCCCCCTAACGCCCACGATCGGGTCCACAGGCCCCCTAACGCCCTGCTCCGGGGACCTCAGGCCCCCTAACGCCCAGCTCCGGGTCATCAGGCCTCCTAACGCCTGCCATCGGGTCCACAGGCCCCCTAACGCCCAGCTCCGGAGACCACAGGCCCCCCTAACGCCCAGCTCTGGAGACCACAGGCCCCCTAACGCCCAGCTCCGGAGATCAGAGGCCCCTAATACCCACCATCGGGTCCACAGGCCCCCTAACCTCCAGCTCCGGGGACCTCAGGCCCCCTAACGCCCAGCTCCGGGTCATCAGGCCCCCTAACCCCTGCCATCAGGTCCATAGGAACCCTAACGCCCAGCTCGGGGTCCACAGGCCCCCTAACGCCCAGCTCCGGGGACCACAGGCACCCTAACACCCACCATCGGGTCCACAGGCCCCCTAACCTAGAGCTCCGGGGTCCACAGGCCCCCTAACGCCTACCATCGGGTCCACAGGCACCCTAAAGCCCACCTCCTGGAACCTCAGGCATCCTAACGCACAACTGCGGATCCTAAGTCCCACTACCGCACACCATCGGCTTCACAGCCCCCTAACGCACAGCTCCGGTGACCTCAGGCCTCCTAACGCCCAGCTCCGGGTCCACAGGGCCCCTAACGACCAGCTCCTGGACCACAGGCCCCCTAACGCCCAGCTCCGGGTCCTCAGGACCCCTAACGCCCACGATCGGGTCCACAGGCCCCCTAACGCCCAGCTCCGGGTCCTCAGGACCCCTAACGCCCACGATCGGGTCCACAGGCCCCCTAACGCCCTTCTCCGGGGACCTCAGGCCCCCTAACGCCCTTCTCCGGGGACCTCAGGCCCCCTAACACCAAACATCGGATCCACAGGCCCCCTAACGCCGAGCTCCGGGGACCTCAGGCTCCCTGACGCCTACCATCGGGAGCACAGGCACCCTAACGCCCCCTCCGGGGACCTAAGGCCCCCTAACGCACAGCTGCGGATCCTAACGGCCACTAACGCCCACCATCTGCTTCACAGCCCCCTAACGCCCAGCTCCGGAGTCCACAGGCCCCCTAACGTCCACCATCGGGTTCACAGGCCCCCTAACGCCCTGCTCCAGGGACCTCAGGCCCCCTAACGCCCAGCTCCTGATCCGCAAGCCCCCTAACGCCCACGATCGTGTCCACAGGCCCCCTAACGCCTGCCATCGGGTCCACAGGCCCCCTAACGCCCAGCTCCGGGTTCCCAGGACCCTTAACGCCTACCATCGGGTCCATAGGCCCCCTAACGCCCAGCTCCGCCTCAACAGGACCCCTGACGCCGAGCTCCGGGGATCACAGGCCCCCTAACGCCCACTTCCGGGGATCACATGCACCCTAACGTCTACCATAGGGTCCACAGGCCCCCTCACGCTCAGCTCCGGGGAACACAGGCCCCCTAACGCCTATCATCGGGTCCACAGGCCACCTAACGCCCAGCTCTGGGTCCTCAGGCCCCCTAACGCCCAGCTCCGGGTTCACGGGCCCCCTAACGCCCTGCACTGGGAGCAGGGACCCCTAACGCCCACCATCGCGTACACAGGCCCCCTAACGCCCAGCTCCGGGTCCTCGGACCCTCTAACGGCCAGCTCCAGGTCCTCAGGCACCCAAACGCCAAGCACCGGGGCCACGGGACCCCTAATGCCCAGCCCGGGGTCCACAGGCCCGAAAAGACCTAGCTCCGGGGACCACAGGGCCCCTAAGGCCTAACATCCGGTCCACAGCCCCCTAACACCCAGTTCCGGGTCCACTGGCGGCCTAACGCCCAGCTCCAGGGACCACAGGACCCCTAACGCCTACCATCGGTTTCACAGGCCCCCTAACGCCCAGCTCCGGGGACAACAGGCACCTTAACGCCAACCATCGGGTCCTCAGGCCCCCCAACGCCCAGCTCCAGGGACCTCAGGCCTCCTAAAGCCCAGCTCCGGGTCATCAGGCCCCCTAACGCCTGCCATCGGGTCCATAGGAACCCTAACGCCCAGCTCCGAGTCCACAGGCCCGCTAACGCCCACCATCGGGTCCACAGGCCCCCTAACGCCCAGCTCCGGGGACCTCAGGCCCCCTAACGCCCAGCTCCGGAGACTACAGGCCCCCTAACACCCACCATTGGGTTCACAGGCCCCCTAACGCCCAGCTCCGGGTCCACAGGCCCCCTAACGCCCAGCTACGGAGACCACAGGCCCCATAACGCCCAGCTCAGGAGACCACAGGCCCCCTAACACCCACCATCGGGTCCACAGGCCCCCTAACCTCCAGCTCCGGGGTCCACAGGTTCCCTAACGCCTACCATCGGTCCACAGGCCCCCTAACGCCCAGCTCCGGGGACCTCAGGCCCCCTAACGCCCAGCTCCGGGTCATCAGGCCCCCTAACGCCTGCCATCGGGTCCATAGGAGCCCTAACGCCCAGCTCCGGGTCCACAGGCCCCCTAACGCCCAGCTCCGGGGACCGCAGGCCCCCTAACGCCCAGCTCCGGGGACCGCAGGCCCCCTAACACACACCATCGGGTCCACAGGCCCCCTAACCTCCAGCTCCGGGGTCCACAGGCCCCCTAACGCCCACCATCGGGTCCACATTCCCCCTAACACCCAGCTCCGGGGACCTCAGGCCTCCTAACGCCCAGCTCCGGGGACCTGAGGTCCCCTAACGCTCAGCTCTTGGTCCGTAAGCCCCCAAACACCCACCACCGGATCCACAGGCCCCCTAACGCCCAGCTCCGGGGACCTCAGGCCCCCTAACGCCCACCATCGGGTCCACAGGCCCCCTGACGCACAGCTCCGGGACCTCAGGCCCCCTAACGCACATCATCGGGTCCAAAGGCCCCTAACGCCCAGCTCCGGGGCCCACAGGACCCCTAACGCCTAGCATCGGGTTCACAGGCCCCCTAAGGCCCAGCTCCGGGTCCACAGGCCATCTAACGCTCAGCTCCGGGGACTACAGGCCCCCTAACACCTACCATCCGGTCCACAGAATCCTTAACACCCAGCTCCGGGACCACTGGCCCTCTAACGCCCAGCTCCAGTTACCACAGGCTCCCTAAAGCCTAACATCGCTTTCAAAGGCCCCCTAACGCCCAGCTCCGGGGACAACAGGCCCCTTAACGCCAACCATCGGGTCCACAGGCCCAATAACGCTCAGCTCCAGGGACCAAAGGCCCCCTAACGCCCACCATCGGGTCCACAGGACCCCTAACGCCCAGCTCCGGGGACCTCAGGCCCCCTAACGCCTACCATCGGGTCCACAGCCCCCTCACGCCCAGCTCCGTGTCCACAGGCCCCCTAACTCGCAGCTCCGCGGACCACAGGCCCACTAATGCCTACCATGAGGTCCACAGGCACCCTAACGTCCACAATCGGGTACACAGGCACCCTCAAGCCGCCTCCGGGGACCTAATGCCCCATAACGCCCACCATCGGGTCCACAAGCTCCCTAACGCCCAGCTCCGGGTCCTCAGGCCTCCTACCGCCCAGCTCCGGGTCCACAGGCCGCCTAACGCCCAGCTCCGTGGACCACAGGCCCCCTAACACCCACCATCGGGTCCACAGTCCCCTTTAGGCCTACCATCGGGTCCAGAGGCCCCCTAACACCCACCATCGGGTCCACAGGCCCCCTAACGCCCAGCTCCGGGGACCACAGGCCCTCTAACGCCTACCATCGGGTCCACAGGCCCCCTAACGCCCAGATCCGGGGACCTCAGGCCCCCTAACGCCCATCTTCGTCTCCACAGGCTCCCTAAAGCCTTCCATCGGGTCCACAGGCCCCCTAACGCCCAGCTCCGGGTCCACAGGCCCCCTAACGCCCAGCTCCGGAGACCACAGGCCCCCTAACGCATACCATCGGGTCCACAGGCCCCCTAACGTCCAGCTCCGGGGACCACAGGCCCCCTAAGGCCCACCATCGGGTCCACAGGCCCCCTAACCTCCAGCTCCGGTGTCAACAGTCCCCCTAATGCCTACCATTGGTCCACAGGCCCCCTAATGCCCACCTCCTGGAACCTCAGGCATCCTAACGCACAGCTGCGGATCCTAAGGCCCACTAACGCCCACCATCGGCTTCACAGCCCCCTAACGCACAGCTCCGGTGACCTCAGGCCTCCTAACGCCCACCTCCGGGTCCACAGGCCCCTAACGCCCAGCTCCGGCTCCTCAGGACCCCTAACGCCCAGCTCCGGCTCCTCAGGACCCCTAACACCAAACATCGGGTCCACAGGCCCCCTAACGACGAGCTCCGGGGACCTCAGGCTCCCTGACGCCTACCATCGGGTCCACAGGTACCCTAACGCCCCCCTCCGGGGGACCTAAGGCCCCCTAACGCACAGCTGCGGATCCTAAGGCCCACTAACGCCCACCTTGTGCTTCACAGGCCCCCTAACGCCCAGCTCCGGAGACCACAGGCCCCCTAACGTCCACCATCGGGTCCACAGGCCCCCGAACGCCCTGCTCCGGGGACCTCAGGCCCCCTAACGCCAAGCTCCTCGTCCACAAGCCCCCTAACACCCACCATCGGGTCCACAGGCCCCCTAACGCCCAGCTCCGGGGACCTCAGGCTCCCTGACGCCTACCATCGGGTCCACAGACCCCCTAAAGCCCAGCTCCGGGGACATCAGGCCCCCTTACGCCCACCATCGGGTCCACAGGACCCCTAACGCCTGCCATCGGGTCCACAGGCCCCCTAAAGCCCAGATCCGGAGACCACGGGCCCCCTAACGCCCACCATCGGGTCCACAGGCCCCCTAACGCCCAGCTCCGGAGACCACAGGCCCCCTAACGCATACCATCGAGTCCACAGGCCCCCTAAGGCAGAGCTCCGAGACCCCCAGCCCCCCTAACGCCCAGTTCCGGGGACCACAGGCCCCCTAACACCTACCATCGGGTCCGCAAGCCCAAGAACGCCCAGCTCTGGGTCCACAGGCCCCCTAACGCTCAGCTCCGGGAATCACAGGCCCCCTAACGCGTAACATCGGGTCCACAGACACCCTAACGCCCACTGTCGGGTCCACAGGCACTCTAACGCCCAGCTCCGAGGACCTCAGGCCCCCTAATGCCCACCATCGGTCCACAAGCCCCCTAACGCCCAGCTCCGGGTCCACAGGACCCCTAACACCCAGCCCAGGGAACACAGAACCGCTAACGGCAAGAACGGGGTCCACAGGCCCCTAACGCCCAGGTCCGGGTCCACAGGCCCCCTAACGCCCAGCTCCGTGTCCTCAGGAGTCCTAACGCCTACGATCGGGCCCACAGGCCCCCTAATGCCCAGCTCCGGGTCCTCAGGAGCCCTAACGCCTACCATCGGGCCCACAGGCCCCCTAACGCCCAGCTCCGGGTCCACAGGACCCCTAACGTCCAGCTCCGGGGATCACATGCACCCTAAAGCCTACCATAGGGTCCACAGGCCCCCTAACGCCCAGCTCCGGATCCACAGGCCCTCTAACGACCAGCTCCTCGTAAACAGGCCCCGTAACGACCAGCTCCGGGTAAACAGGCCCACCAAAGCATACCATCGATTCCATAGGCCCCCTAACGCCCAGCTTCGGGGCCCACAGGCCCCCTAACGCCCAGCTCCGGGTACTCAGGCCCCCTAACGCCCAGCCTGGGGACCACAGGCCGCCTAACGCCTGCCATCGGGACCTCAGGCCCCCTAACACCCAGCTCCGGGGACCACAAGCCCTCTAACGGCCAGCTACGAGTTCTCAGGTTCCCTAACGCCTACCATCGGGTCCACAGGCCCCCGACCGCCCATCTCCGGGTCCAGAGGACCCCTGACGTCCAGCGCCGGGGACCACAGGCCCCCTAACGCCCAGCTCCGGGGATCACATGCACCCTAAAGCCTACCATAGGGTCCAAAGGCCCCCTAACGCCCAGCTCCGGATCCACAGGCCCCCTAACGCCCAGCTCCGGGGAACACAGGCCCCCTAACGCTTACCATCGGGTTCACAAGCCCCCTAACGCCCAGCTCTGGGTCCTCAGGCCCCCTAACGCCAAGCTCAGGGTCCACGGGCCCCCTAATGCCCAGCACTGGGAGCACGGAACCAGTAACGTCCACCATCGGGTCCACAGGCCCCCTAACGCCCAGCTCCGGGTCGTCGGGCCCCCTAACGCCCAGCACCGGGACCACGGGACCCCTACCGCCCAGCCCGGGGAACACAGGCCCCCTAACGCCCAGCTTCGGGTCCACAGGCCCGCTAAGACCCAGCTCCACATTCACAGACCCCTCACGCCGGTCTCCTGTTCCACAGGTCCCCTAACGCCCAGATCCGGGTCCTCAGGAGCCCTAACGCCTACCATCGGGCCCACAGGCCCCCTAACGCCCAGCTCCGGGGATCACATGCACCCTATAGCCTACCATAGGGTCCAAAGGCCCCCTAGCGCCCAGCTCCGGATCCACAGGGCCCCTAACGCCCAGCTCCGTGGACCACAGGCCCCCTAACGCCCAGCTCCGGGGATCACATGCACCCTAAAGACTACCATAGGGCCCAAGGCCCCCCTAACGCCCAGCTCCGGATCCACAGGGCCCCTAACGCCCAGCTCCGGGGACCTCAGGCCCCCTAACGCCCAGCTCCGGGTTATCAGGCGCCCTAACGCCTGCCATCGGGTCCATAGGAACCTTAACGCCCAGCTCCGGGTCCACAGGCCCGCTAACGCCAAGCTCCGGAGACCGCAGGCCCCCTAGTGCCCAGCTCCGGGGACCACAGGCACCCTAACACCCACCATCGATTCCACAGGCCCCCTAACCTCCAGCTCCGGGGTCCACAGGCCCCCTAACGCCCACCATCGGGTCCAGAGGCCCCCTAACGCCCAGCTCCGGGGACCTCAGGCATCCTAACGCCCAGCTCCGAGTCCACAGGCCCCCTAACGACCAGCTCCGGGACCACAGGCCCCCTAACGACCAGCTCCGAGTCCTGAGGACCCCTAACGCCCACGATCGGGTCCACAGGCCCCCTAACGCCTACCATCGGTCCACAGGCCCCCTAACGCCCAGCTCCTGGAACCTCAGGCATCCTAACGCACAGATACGGATCTTAAGGCCCACTAACGCTCACCATCGGCTCCACAGGCCCCCTAACGCCCAGCTCCGGGGACCTCAGGCCTCCTAACGCCCAGCTCCGGGACCACAGGCCCCCTAACGCCCAGCTCCGGGACCACAGGCCCCCTAACGCCCAGCTCCGGGTCCTCAGGACCCCTAACGCCCACGATCGGGTCCACAGGCCCCCTAACGCCCTGCTCCGGGGACCTCAGGCCCCCTAACGCCCAGCTCCGGGTCCTCAGGAACCCTAACGCCCACGATCGGGTCCACAGGCCCCCTAACGCCCTGCTCCGGGGACCTGAGGCCCCCTAACGCCCAGCTCCTGGTCCGCAAGCCCCCTAACACCCACCATCGGATCCACAGGCCCCCTAACGCCCAGCTCCGGGGACCTCAGCCTCCCTGACGCCTACCATCGGGTCCACAGACCCCCTAAAGCCCAGCTCCGGGGACCTCAGGCCCCCTAACGCTCACCATCGGCTCCACAGGCCCCCTAACGCCCAGCTCCGGGGACCACAGGCCCCCTTACGCCTACCATCGGGTCCACCACCCCCTGACGCCCATCTCCGTGTCCACAGGCCCCCTAACGCCTAGCTCCGGGTCCTCCAGCCCCCAAACGCCTACCATCGGGTCCACAGGACCCCTAATCCCAGCTCCAGGTCCACAGGACCCCTAACGCCCAGCCCTGGGACCAGAGGACCGCTAACGCCCACCCCGGGGACCACAGGTCCCCTAACGCCCAGCTCCGGGGAACACAGGCCCCCTGACGCCTAGCTCCGGGTCCTCAGCCCCCAAACGCCTACCATCCGGTCCACAGGCCCCCTAACGCCCAGCTCCGGGTCCACAGGACTCCTAACGGCCAGCCCAGGGAACACAGGACCGCTAACGGCAAGAACGGGGACCACAGACCCCCTAACGCCCAACTCCGGGGACCACAGGCCCCCTAACGCCTACCATCAGTACTACAGGCCCCCTAACGCCCAGCTCCGGGTCCACAGGCCCCCTAACGCCCAGATCCGGATCCTCAGGAGCCCTAACGCCTACCATCTGGCCCACAGGACCCCTAATGCCCAGCTCCGGGTCCTAATGCCCCGTAACGACCAGCTCCGGGTAAACAGGCCCACCAACGCATACCATCGATTCCATAGGAGCCCTAACGCTCAGCTCCGGGGCCCACAGGCCCCCTAACGCCCAGCTCCGGGGCCCACAGGCCCCCTAACGCCCAGCTCCGGGTTATCAGGCCCTCTAACGCCTGCCATCGGGTCCATAGGAACCTTAACGTCCAGCTCCGGGTCCACAGGCCCCCTAACGTCCTTCTCCGGGGACCTCAGGCCCCCTAACGCCTGCCATCGGGTCCATAGGAACCCTAACACTCAGCTCCGGTTCCACAGGCCCCCTAACCTCCAACTCCGTGGACCACAGGCCCCCTAACGCCTACCATCGGGTCCACAGGCCCCCTAACGCCCAGCTCCGGGGACCTCAGGCCTCCTAACGCACAGCTCCGAGTCCACAGGCTCACTAACGACCAGCTCCGGGACCACAGGCCCCCTAACGACCAGCTCCGAGACCACAGGCCCCCTAACGCCCAGCTCCGGGACCACAGGCCCTCTAACGCCCAGCTCCGGGACCACAGGCCCCCTAACGCACAGCTCCGGGACCACAGGCCCCCTAACGCCCAGCTCCGGGTTATCAGGCCCCCTAACGCCTGCCATCGGGTCCATAGGAACCCTAACGCCCAGTTCCGGGTCCACAGGCCCCCTAACGCCCAGCTTCGGAAACCACAGGCCCCCTAACGCTCAGCTCCGGGTACCACAGGCCCCCTAACGCCCAGCTCCGGGGACCACAGGTCCCCTAACGGCTACCATCGGTCCACAGGCCCACTAACCCCAGCTCCGGGGACCTCAGGCCCCCTGACGCCCAGCTCCGGGTCCACAGGCCCGCTAACGCCCAGCTCCGGAGACCGCAGGCCCCCTAACGCCCAGCTCCGGGGACCACAGGCACTCTAACACCCACCATCGAGTCCACAGGCCCCCTAACCTCCAGCTCCGGGGTCCACAGGCCCCCTATTGCCCACCATCGGGTCCACAGGCCCCCTAACGCCCAGCTCCGGGGACCTCAGGCCTCCTAACGCCCAGCTCCGAGTCCACAGGGCCCCTAACGACTATCATCGGATCCACAGGCCCTTAACGCCCAGGTCCGAGAACCTGAGACCCCCTAACACTTATCATCGGGTTCGCAAGCCCCCTAACGCCCAGCTCCGGGGACCTCAGGACTCCTAACGACCACCATCGGGTCGACAGGCCCCCTAACGCCCAGCGCCCGGTCCACAGGCCCCCTAACGCCTACCAACGGGTCCATAGGCACCCTAACGCCCACCATCGGCTCCACAGGCACCCTAACGCCCAGCTCCGGGGACCTCAGGCCCCCTATCGCCCCCCATCGGGTCCACAGGCCCCCTAACGCTCAGCTCCGGGTCCACAAGCCCCCTAACGCTCAGCTCCGGGGACCACAGGCCCCCTCACGCCTACGATCGGGTCCACAGGCACCCTAACGCCCAGCTCCGGGTTCTCAGGACCCCTAACGCCTACCATCGGGTCCACAGGACCCCTAACGCCCAGCTCCGGGGACCACAGGCCCCTTAACGCCAACCATCGGGTCCACAGGCCCAATAACGCCCAGCTCCGGGCCCTCAGGCCCCATAACGCCCACGATCGGGTCCACAGGCCCCCTAACGCCCTGCTCCGGGGACCTCAGGCCCCCTAACGCCCAGCTCCGGGTCATCAGGCCTCCTAACGCCTGCCATCGGGTCCATAGGAACCTTAACGTCCAGCTCCGGGTCCACAGGCCCCCTAACGCCCAGCTCCGGAGACCACAGGCCCCCTAACGCCCAGCTCCGGAGACCAGAGGCCCCCTAACACCCACCATCGGGTCCACAGGCCCCCTAACCTCCAGCTCTGGGGTCCGCAGGCCCCCTAACGCCTACCATCTGTCCACAGGCCCCCTAACGCCCAGCTCCGGGGACCTCAGGCCCCCTAACGCCCAGCTCCGGGTTATCAGGCCCCCTAACGCCTGCCATCGGGTCCATAGGAACCTTAGCGCCCAGCTCCGGGTCCACAGGCCCGCTAACGCCAAGCTCCGGAGACCGCAGGCCCCCTAGTGCCCAGCTCCGGGGACCACAGGCACCCTAACACCAACCATCGATTCCACAGGCCCCCTAACCTCCAGCTCCGGGGTCCACAGGCCCCCTAACGCCCACCATCGGGTCCAGAGCCCCCCTAACGCCCAGCTCCGGGGACCTCAGGCATCCTAACGCCCAGCTCCGAGTCCACAGGACCCCTAACGACCAGCTCCGGGACCACAGGCCCCCTAACGACCAGCTCCGAGTCCTGAGGACCCCTAACGCCCACGATCGGGTCCACAGGCCCCCTAACGCCCTACTCCGGGGACCTCAGACCCCCTAACGCCCAGCTCCGGGTAATCAGGCCCCCTAACGCCTGCCATCGGGTCCATAGGAACCCTAACGCACAGATCCGTGTCCACAGGCCCTCTAACGCTCAGCTCCGTGGACGACAGGCCCCCTAACGCATACCATCCGGTACACAGCCCCCTAACACCCAGTTCCGGGTCCACTGCCGCCCTAACGCCCAGCTCCAGGGACCACAGGACCCCTAACGCCTACCGTCGGTTTCACAGGCCCCCTAACGCCCAGCTCCGGGGACCACAGGCCCCTTAACGCCAACCATCGGGTCCACAGGCCCAATAACGCCCAGCTCCACGGACTAAAGAACCCCCTAACGCCTACCATCGGGTCCTCAGGCCCCCCAACGCCCAGCTCCAGGGACCTCAGGCCTCCTAAAGCCCAGCTCCGGGTCATCAGGCCCACTAACGCCTGCCATCGGGTCCATAGGAACCCTAACGCCCAGCTCCGAGTCCACAGGCCCGCTAACGCCCACCATCGGGTCCACTGGCCCCCTAACGCCCAGCTCCGGGACCTCAGGTCCCCTAACGCCCAGCTCCGGGTCCACAGGCCCCCTAACGCCCAGCTCCGGGGACCTCAGGCCCCCTGACGCCCAACTCCGGGGACCTCAGGCACCCTGACGCCCGCAATCGGGTCCATAGGAGCCCTAACGCCCAGCTCCGGGTCAACAGGCCCCCTAACGCCCAGCTCAGGAGACTACAGGCCCCCTAACACCCACCATTGGGTTCACAGGACCCCTAACGCCCAGCTCCGGGCCCACAGGCCCCCTAACGCCCAGCTACGGAGACCACAGGCCCCCTAACGCCCAGCTCAGGAGACCACAGGCCCCCTAACACCCACCATCGGGTCCACAGGCCCCCTAACCTCCAGCTCCGGGGTCCACAGGTTCCCTAACGCCTACCATCGGTCCACAGGCCCCCTAACGCCCAGCTCCGGGGACCTAAGGCCCCCTAACGCCCAGCTCTTGGTCCGTAAGCCCCCAAACACCCACCACCGGATCCACAGGCCCCCTAACGCCCAGCTCCGGGGACCTCAGGCCCCCTAACGCCCACCATCGGGTCCACAGGCCCCCTGACGCACAGCTCCGGGACCTCAGGCCCCCTAACGCACATGATCGGGTCCAAAGGCCCCTAACGCCCAGCTCCGGGGCCCACAGGACCCCTAAGGCCTAGCATCGGGTTCACAGGCCCCCTAACGCCCATCTCCGGGTCCACAGGCCATCTAACGCTCAGCTCCGGGGACTGCAGGCCCCCTAACACCTACCATCCGGTCCACAGACCCCCTAACACCCAGCTCCGGGGCCACTGGCCCCCTAACGCCCAGCTCCAGTTACCACAGGCCCCCTAAAGCCTAACATCTCTTTCACAGGCCCCCTAACGCCCAGTCCACGGACCACAGGACTGCTAACGCCAACCCCGGGGACCACAGGTCCCCTAACGCCCAGCTCCGGGGACCAAAGGCCCCTTAACACCTACCATCGGGTCCACAGGCCCCCTAACGCCCAACTCCGGGGACCTCAGGTCCCCTAACGCCCAGCTCCGGGTCGACAGGCCCCATAACGCCCAGCTCCGGGTCCTCACACCCCCAAACGCCTACCATCGGGTCCACAGGACCCCTAACCCCAGCTCCAGGTCCACAAGACCCCTAACGCCCAGCCTTGGGACCAGAGGACCGCTAACGCCCACCCCGGGGACCACAGGTCCCCTAACGCCCAGCTCCGGGGAACACAGGCCCCCTAACGCCTACCATCGGGTCCACAGCCCCCTCACGCCCAGCTCCGTGTCCACAGGCCCCCTAACTCTCAGCTCCGGGGACCACAGGCCCCCTAAGGCCAACCATGGGGTCCACAGGCACCCTAACGTCCACCATCGGGTACACAGGCACCCTAACGCCGCCTCCGGGGACCTCAGGCCCCCTAACGCCCACGATGGGGTCCACAAGCGCCCTAACGCCCAGCTTCGTGTTCTCAGGCCTCCTAACGCCCAGCTCCGGGTCCACAGGCAGCGTAAAGCCCAGCTCCGCGGACCTCAGGCCCCCTAGTGCCCAGCTCCGGGGACCACAGGCACCCTAACACCCACCATCGATTCCACAGGCCCCCTAACCTCCAGCTCCGGGGTCCACAGGCCCCCTAACGCCCACCATCGGGTCCAGAGGCCCCCTAACGCCCAGCTCCGGGGACCTCAGGCATCCTAACGCCCAGCTCCGAGTCCACAGGACCCCTAACGACCAGCTCCGGGACCACAGGCCCCCTAACGACCAGCTCCGAGTCCTGAGGACCCCTAACGCCCACGATCGGGTCCACAGGCCCAATAACGCCCTACTCCGGGGACCTCAGACCCCCTAACGCCCAGCTCCGGGTAATCAGGCCCCCTAACGCCTGCCATCGGGTCCATAGGAACCCTAACGCCCAGCTACGGAGACCACAGGCCCCCTAACGCCCAGCTACGGAGACAACAGGCCCCCTAACGCCCAGCTCCGGGGACAACAGGCTCCCTAACACCCACCATCGAGTCCACAGGCCATCTAACCTCCAGCTCCGGGATCCACAGGCCCCCTAACGCCTACCATCGGTCCACAGGCCCCCTAACGCCCAGCTCCTGGAACCTCAGGCATCCTAACGCACAGATACGGATCTTAAGGCCCACTAACGCTCACCATCGGCTCCACAGGCCCCCTAACGCCCAGCTCCGGGGACCTCAGGCTCCCTGACGCCTACCATCGGGTCCACAGACCCCCTAAAGCCCAGCTCCGGGGACCTCAGGCCCCCTAACGCTCACCATCGGCTCCACAGGCCCCCTAACGCCCAGCTCCGGGGACCACAGGCCCCCTTACGCCTACCATCGGGTCCACCACCCCCTGACGCCCATCTCCGTGTCCACAGGCCCCCTAACGCCTAGCTCCGGGTCCTCCAGCCCCCAATCGCCTACCATCGGACCACAGGACCCCTAATCCCAGCTCCAGGTCCACAGGAGCCCTAACGCCCAGCCCTGGGACCAGAGGACCGCTAACGCCCACCCCGGGGACCACAGGTCCCCTAACGCCCAGCTCCGGGGAACACAGGCCCCCTGACGCCTAGCTCCGGGTCCTCAGCCCCCAAACGCCTACCATCCGGTCCACAGGCCCCCTAACGCCCAGCTCCGGGTCCACAGGACTCCTAACGGCCAGCCCAGGGAACACAGGACCGCTAACGGCAAGAACGGGGACCACAGACCCCCTAACGCCCAGCTCCGGGTCCACAGGCCCCCTAACGCCCAGATCCGGATCCTCAGGAGCCCTAACGCCTACCATCGGGGCCACAGGCCCCCTAATGTCCAGCTCCGGGTCATCAGGCCCCCTAACGCCTGCCATCGGGACCACAGGCCCCATAACGCCCAGCTCCAGGGCCCGCACGCCCCCTAACGTCCATCTCCGGGGACTCAGGCCCCCTAACGCCTACCATCGGGTCCACAGGAACCTTACCACCCAGCCCGGGGACAACAGGCCCCCTAACGCTTACCATCGGGACCACAGGCCCCCTAACCTCCAGCTCCGGGGTCCACAGGCCACCTAACGCCCACCATCGGCTCCACAGGCCCCCTAACGCCCAGCTCCGGGGACCTCAGGCCTCCTAACGCCCAGCTCCGGGACCACAGGCCCCCTAACGCCCAGCTCCGGGTCCTCAGGAACCCTAACGCCCACGATCGGGTCCACAGGCCCCCTAACGCCCTGCTCCGGGGACCTGAGGCCCCCTAACGCCCAGCTCCTGGTCCGCAAGCCCCCTAACACCCACCATCGGATCCACAGGCACCCTAACGCCCAGCTCCGGGGACCTCAGGCTCCCTGACGCCTACCATCGGGTCCACAGACCCCCTAAAGCCCAGCTCCGGGGACCTCAGGCCCCCTAACGCTCACCATCGGCTCCACAGGCCCCCTAACGCCCAGCTCCGGGGACCACAGGCCCCTTAACGCCAACCATCGGGTCCACAGGCCCAATAACGCCCAGCTCCGGGCCCTCAGGGCCCCTAACGCCCACGATCGGGTCCACAGGCCCCCTAACGCCCTGCTCCGGGGACCTCAGGCCCCCTAACGCCCAGCTCCGGGTCATCAGGCCTCCTAACGCCTGCCATCGGGTCCATAGGAACCTTAACGCCCAGCTCCGGGTCCACAGGCCCGCTAACGCCAAGCTCCGGAGACCGCAGGCCCCCTAGTGCCCAGCTCCGGGGACCACAGGCACCCTAACACCCACCATCGATTCCACAGGCCCCCTAACCTCCAGCTCCGGGGTCCACAGGCCCCCTAACGCCCACCATCGGGTCCAGAGGCCCCCTAACGCCCAGCTCCGGGGACCTCAGGCATCCTAACGCCAGCTCCGAGTCCACAGGACCCCTAACGACCAGCTCCGGGACCACAGGCCCCCTAACGACCAGCTCCGAGTCCTGAGGACCCCTAACGCCCACGATCGGGTCCACAGGCCCCCTAACGCCCTACTCCGGGGACCTCAGACCCCCCTAACGCCCAGCTCCGGTAATCAGGCCCCCTAACGCCTGCCATCGGGTCCATAGAACCCTAACGCCCAGCTACGGAGACAACAGGGCCCCCTAACGCCCAGCTCCGGGGACAACAGGCTCCCTAACACCCACCATCGAGTCCACAGGCCACCTAACCTCCAGCTCCGGGATCCACAGGCCCCCCTAACGCCCTACCATCGGTCCACAGGCCCCCTAACGCCCAGCTCCTGGAAACCTCAGGCATCCTAACGCACAGATACGGATCTTAAGGCCCACTAACGACTCACCATCGGCTCCACAGGCCCCCTAACGCCCAGCTCCGGGGACCTAAGGCTCCCTGACGCCTACCATCGGGTCCACAGACCCCCTAAAGCCCAGCTCCGGGGACCTCAGGCCCCCTAACGCTCACCATCGGCTCCACAGGCCCCCTAACGCCCTGCTCCGGGGACCACAGGCCCCCTTACGCCTACCATCGGGTCCACCACCCCCTGACGCCCATCTCCGTGTCCACAGGCCCCCTAACGCCTAGCTCCGGGTCCTCCAGCCCCCCAATCGCCTACCATCGGGTCCACAGAACCCCTAATCCCAGCTCCAGGTCCACAGGAGCCCTAATGCCCCAGCCCTGGGACCAGAGGAACCGCTAACGCCCACCCCGGGGACCACAGGTCCCCTAACGCCCAGCTCCGGGGAACACAGGCCCCCTGACGCCTAGCTCCGGGTCCTCAGCCCCCAAACGCCTACCATCCGGTCCACAGGCCCCCTAACGCCCCAGCTCCGGGTCCACAGGACTCCTAACGGCCAGCCCAGGGAACACAGGACGGCTAACGGCAAGAACGGGGACCACAGACCCCCTAACGCCCAGCTCCGGGGACCACAGGCCCCCTAACGCCTACCATCAGTACTACAGGCCCCCTAACGCCCAGCTCCGGGTCCACAGGCCCCCTAACGCCCAGATCCGGGTCCACTGACCCCCTAACACCCAGCTCAGGGACCACAGGCCCCCTAACGCCTACCATCGGTTTCACAGGCCCCCTAACGCCCAGCTCCGTGGACCACAGGCCCCTTAACGCCAACCATCGGGTTCACAGGCCCAATAACGCCCAGCTCCACGGAACAACGACCCCCTAACGCCTACCATCGGGGCCTCAGGCCCCCTAACGCACAGCTCCGGAGACCTCAGGCCCCCTAACGCCCACCATCGGGTCCACAGGCCCCTTAACGCCCAGCTCCGGGTGCACAGGCCCCCTAACGCCTACCATCGTGTCCATAGGCACCCTAACGCCCACCATCGGGTCCACAGGCACCCTAAACGCCCAGCTCCGGGGACCTCAGGACCCCTATCGCCCCCCATCGGGTCCATAGGCCCCCTAACACCCAGCTCCGGGTCCACAAGACCCCTAATGCTCAGCTCCGGGGACCACAGGCCCCCTAACGCCTACGATCGGGTGCATAGGCAACCTAACGCCCAGCTCCGGGTCCACAGGACCCCTAACGCCCAGTCCAGGGACCACAGGACTGCTAACGCCAACCCCGGGGACCACAGGTCCCCTAACGCCCAGCTCCGGGGACCACAGGCCCCCTTAACACCTGCCATCGGGTCCACAGGCCCCCTAACGCCCAATCTCCGGGGACCTCAGGTCCCCTAACGCCCAGCTCCGGGTCGACAGGCCCCATAACGCCCAGCTCCGGGTCCTCACACACCCCAAACGCCTACCATCGGGTCCACAGGACCCCTAACCCCAGCTCCAGGTCCACAAGACCCCTAGCGCCCAGCCTTGGGACCAGAGGACCGCTAACGCCCACCCCGGGGACCACAGGTCCCCCCTAACGCCCAGCTCCGGGGAACACAGGCCCCCTAACGCCTACCATCGGGTCCACAGCCCCCTCACGCCCAGCTCCGTGTCCACAGGCCCCCTAACTCTCAGCTCCGGGGACCACAGGCCCCCTAAGGCCAACCATGGGGTCCACAGGCACCCTAACGTCCACCATCGGGTACACAGGCACCCCTAACGCCGCCCTCCGGGGACCTCAGGCCCCCTAACGCCCACGATGGGGTCCACAAGCGCCCTAACGCCCAGCTTCGTGTCCTCAGGCCTCCTAACGCCCAGCTCCGGGTCCACAGGCCGCGTAAAGCCCAGCTCCGGGGACCTCAGGCCCCCTAATGCCCAGCTCCGGGGACCACAGGCCCCCTTACGCCTACCATCGGGTCCACCACCCCCTGACGCCCATCTCCGTGTCCACAGGCCCCCTAACGCCTAGCTCCGGGTCCTCCAGCCCCCAAACGCCTACCATCGGGTCCACAGGACCCCTAATCCCTGCTCCAGGTCCACAGGACCTACTAACGCCCAGCCCTGGGACCAGAGGACCGCTAACGCCCACCCCGGGGACCACAGATCCCCTAACGCCCAGCTCCGGGGAACACAGGCCCCCTGACGCCTAGCTCCGGGTCCTCAGCCCCCAAACGCCTACCATCCGGTCCACAGGCCCCCTAACGCCCAGCTCCGGGTCCACAGGACTCCTAACGGCCAGCCCAGGGAACACAGGACGGCTAACGGCAAGAACGGGGACCACAGACCCCCCTAACGCCCAGCTCCGGGGACCACAGGCCCCCTAACGCCTACCATCAGTACTACAGGCCCCCTAACGCCCAGCTCCGGGTCCACAGGCCCCTAAACGCCCAGATCCGGGTCCTCAGGAGCCCTAACGCCTACCATCGGGCCCACAGGCCCCCTAATGCCCAGCTCCGGGTCCTCAGGCCCCGTAACGACCAGCTCCGGGTAAACAGGCCCACCAACGCATACCATCGATTACATAGGCCCCCTAAGGCCCAGCTCCGGGGCACACAGGCCCCTAACGCCTAGCTCCGGGGTCCACAGGCCCCCTAACGCCCAGCTCCGGGGCCCACAGGCCCCCTAACGCCTGCCATCGGGTCACAGGCCCCTAACGCCCAGCCTGGGGACCACAGGCCGCCTAACGCCCTACCATCGGGACCTCAGGCCCCCTAACCCCAGCTCCGGGGACCACAGGCCCCCTAACGCCCAGCTCCGGGGATCACATGCACCCTATAGCCACCATAGGGTCCAAAGGCCCCCTAAGCCCAGCTCCGGTTCCACAGGGCCCCTAACGCCCAGCTCCGGGGACCACAGGCCCCCGAACGCCCAGCTCCGGGGATCACATGCACCCTAAAGCCTACCATAGGGCCCAAGGCCCCCCTAACGCCCAGCTCCGGATCCACAGGGCCCCTAACGCCCAGCTCCGGGGAACACAGGCCCCTAACGCTTACCATCGGAAATCACAAGCCCCCGAACGCCCAGCTCTGGGTCCTCAGGGCCCCCTAACGCCCGGCTCCGGGTCCACGGGCACCCTAATGCCCAGCACTGGGAGCACGGAACCAGTAACGCCCACCATCGGGTCCAACAGGCCCCCTAAAGCCCAGCTCCGGGTCCTCGGGCCCCCTAACGCCCAGCACCGGGACCACGGGACCCCCTAACGCCCAGATCGGGGAAACACAGGCCCCCAAACGCCCAGCTTCGGGTCCACAGGCCCGCTAAGGCCCAGCTCCACATTCCACAGACCCCTCACCGACCCATCTCCGGTTTCACAGGCCCCCCACTCGCCCAGCTCCGAGTCCACAGGAGCCCTAACGCACAGCTCCGAGTCCACAGGCCCCCTACCGCCTACCATCGGCTCACAGGCCCCCTAACGCCCAGTTCCGGGGACTTCAGCCCCCCTAACGCCCTGCTCCGGGTCATCAGGCCCCCTAACGCCTGCCATCGGGACCACGGGCCCCATAACGCCCAGCTCCAGGGCCCGCACGCCCCCTAACGTCCATCTCCGGGGACTCAGGCCCCCTAACGCCTACCATCGGGTCCACAGGAACCTTACCGCCCAGCCCGGGGACAACAGGCCCCCTAACGCTTACCATCGGGACCACAGGCCCCCTAACGCCCAGCTCCGGGGACCACAGGCCCCTAACGCCCAGCTCCGGGTTCTCAGGACCCCTAACGCCTACCATCGGGTCCACTGGCCCCCTAACGCCCAGCTCCGCGTCCACAGGAACCCCTGACGCCCCAGCTCCGGGGATCACAGGCCCCCTAACGCCCACTTACGGGGATCACATGCACCCTAACGTCTACCATAGGGTCCACAGGCTCCCTCACGCCCAGCTCCGTTGATCACAGGCCCCCTAAACGCCAACCATCGGGTCCACAGGCCCCCTAACGCCCAGCTCTGGGTCCTCAGGTCCCCTAACGCCCAGCTCCGGGTCCACGGGAGCCCTAACGCCACTGCACTGGGAGCTGGGGACCCCTAACGCCCACCATCGCGTCCACAGGCCCCCTAACGCCCAGCTCCGGGTCCTCGGGCCCTCTAACGGCCAGCTCCGGGTCCTCAGGCACCCAAACGCCCAGCACCGGGACCACGGGACCCCTAATGCCCAGCCCTGGGTCCACAGGTCCGCAAAGACCTAGCTCCGGGGACCACAGGCCCCCTAACGCCTACCATCCGGTCCACAGGCCCCCTAACACCCAGCTCCGGGTCCAAAGGCGCCCTAACGCCCAGCTCCAGGGACCACAGGCCCCCTAACGCCTACCATCGGTTTCACAGGCCATCCTAACGCCCAGCTCCGGGGACCACAGGCCCCTTAACGCAACCATCGGGTCCACAGGCCAATAATGCCCAGCTCCGGGCACTCAGGCCCCTAACGCCCACGATCGGGTCCACAGGCCCAATAACGCCCTGCTCCGGGGACCTCAGGCCCCCTAACGCCCAGCTCCGGGTCATCAGGCCTCCTAAACGCCTGCCCTCGGGTCCATAGGAACCTTAACGTCCAGCTCCGGGTCCACAGGCCCCTAACGCCCAGCTCCGGAGACCACAGGCCCCCTAACGCCCAGCTCCGGAGACCAGAGGCCCCCCTAACACCCACCATCGGGTCCACAGGCCCCTAACCTCCCAGCTCTGGGTCCGCAGGCCCCCTAACGCCTACCATCTGTCCACAGGCCCCCTAACGCCCAGCTCCGGGGACCTCAGGCCCCCTAACGCCCAGCTCCGGGTTATCAGGCCCCCTAACGCCTGCCATCGGGTCCATAGGAACCCTAACGTCCAGCTACGGAGACCACAGGCCCCCTAACGCCTACCATCGGTTTCACAGGCCCCCTAACGCCCACCTCCTGGAACCTCAGGCATCCTAACGCACAGCTGCGGATCCTAAGGCCCACTAACGCCCACCATCGGCTTCACAGCCCCCTAACGCACAGCTCCGGTGACCTCAGGCTCCTAACGCCCACCTCCCGGGTCCACAGGCCCCCTAACGCCCAGCTCCGGGTCATCAGGACCCCTAACGCCCAGCTCCGGCTCCTCAGGACCCCTAACACCAAACATCGGGTCCACAGGCCCCCTAACGACGAGCTCCGGGGACCTCAGGCTCCCTGACGCCTACCATCGGGTCCACAGGTACCCTAACGCCCCCTCTGGGGACCTAAGGCCCCCTAACGCACAGCTGCGGATCCTAAGGGCCCACTAACGCCCACCTTGTGCTTCACAGGCCCCCTAACGCCCAGCTCCGGAGACCACAGGCCCCCTAACGTCCACCATCGGGTCCACAGGCCCCCTAACGCCCTGCTCCGGGGACCTCAGGCCCCCTAAACGCCAAGCTCCTGGTCCGCAAGCCCCCTAACACCCACCATCGGGTCCACAGGCCCCCTAACGCCCAGCTCCCGGAACCTCAGGCTCCCTGACGCCTACCATCGGGTCCACAGACCCGCCTAAAGCCCAGCTCCGGGGACATGAGGCCCCCTTACGCCCCACCATCGGGGCCACAGGACCCCTAACGCCTGCCCATCGGGTCCACAGGCCCCCTAAAGCCCAGATCCGGAGACCACGGGCCCCCTAACCGCCCACCATCGGTCCCACAGGCCCCCTAACGCCCAGCTCCGGAGACCACAGGCCCCCTAAACGCATACCATCGAGTCCACAGACCCCCTAAGGCAGAGCTCCGAGACCCCCAGCCCCCCTAACGCCCAGTTCCGGGGACCACAGGCCCCCTTACACCTACCATCGGGTCCGCAAGCCCAAGAACGCCCAGCTCTGGGTCCACAGGCCCCCTAACGCTCAGCTCCGGGAATCACAGGCCCCCTAACGCCTAACATCGGGTCCACAGACACCCTAACGCCCACTGTCGGGTCCACAGGCACTCTAACGCCCAGCTCCGAGGACCTCAGACCCCCTAATGCCCACCATCGGTCCGCAAGCCCCCTAAGGCCCAGCTCCGGGTCCACAGGACCCCTAACGCCCAGCCCAGGGAACACAGAACCGCTAACGGCAAGAAACGGGGTCCACAGGCCCCTAACGCACAGCTCCGGGTCCACAGGCCCCCTAACGCCCAGCTCCGGGTCCTCAGGAGCCCTAACGCCTACCATCGGGCCCACAGGCCCCCTAATGCCCAGCTCCGGGTCCTCAGGAGCCCCTAACGCCTACCATCGGGCCCACAGGCCCCCTAACGCCCAGCTCCGGGTCCACTGGACCCCTAACGTCCAGCTCCGGGGATCACATGCACCCTAAAGCCTACCATAGGGTCCACAGGCCCCCTAACGACCAGCTCCGGATCCACAGGCCCCCTAACGACCAGCTCCGGGTAAACAGGCCCCGTAACGACCAGCTCCGGGTAAACAGGCCCACCAAAGCATACCATCGATTCCATAGGCCCACTACCGCCCAGCTCCGGGGCCCCACAGGCCCCTAACGCCAAGCTCCGGGTACTCAGGCCCCCCTAACGCCTGCAATCGGGTCCACAGGCCCCTAACGCCCAGGCCTGGGGACCACAGGCTGCCTAACGCCTGCCATCGGGACCTCATGCCCCCTAACACCCAGCTCCGGGGACCACAAGCCCCCTAACGGCCAGCTACGAGTTCTCAGGTCCCCTAACGCCTACCATCGGGTCCACAGGCCCCCTACCGCCCATCTCCGGGTCCAGAGGACCCCTGACGTCCAGCGCCGGGGACCACAGGCCCCCTAACGCCCAGCTCCGGGGATCACATGCACCCTAAAGCCTACCATAGGGTCCAAAGGCCCCCTAACGCCTAGCTCCGGATCCACAGGCCCCCTAACGCCCAGCTCCGGGGAACACAGGCCCCCTAACGCTTACCATCGGGTTCACAAGCCCCCTAACGCCCAGCTCTGGGTCCTCAGGCCCCCTAACGCCCAGCTCCGGGTCCACGGGCCCCCCTAATGCCCAGCACTGGGAGCACGGAACCAGTAACGTCCACGAATGGGGTCCACAGGCCTCCTAACGCCCAGCTCCGGGTCCTCGGGCCCCCCTAACGCCCCAGCACCGGGACCACGGGACCCCTAACGCCAGCCTGGGGAACACAGGCCCCCTAACGCCCAGCTTCGGGTCCACAGGCCCGCTAAGACCCAGTTCCACATTCACAGACCCCTCACGCCCGTCTCCGGTTCCACAGGTCCCCTCACAGCCCAGCTCCGAGTCCACAGGAACCCTAACGCACAGCTCCGAGTCCACAGGCCCCCTAACGCCTACCATCCGGTCCACAGGCCCCCTAACACCCAGCTCCGGGTCCAAAGGCGCCCTAACGCCCAGCTCCAGGGACCACAGGCCCCCAAACGCCTACCATCGGTTTAACAGGCCACCTAACGCCCAGCTCCGGGGACCACAGGCCCCTTAACGCCAACCATCGGGTCCACAGGCCCAATAACGCCCAGCTCCGGGCCCTCAGGGCCCCTAACGCCAACGATCGGGTCCACAGGCCCCCTAACGCCCTGCTCGGGGACCTCAGGCCCCCTAACGCCCAGCTCCGGGTCATTAGGCCTCCTAACGCCTGCCATCGGGTCCATAGGAACCTTAACGCCCCAGCTCCGGGTCCACAGGCCCGCTAACCGCCAAGCTCCGGAGACCGCAGGCCCCCTAGTGCCCAGCTCCGGGGACCACAGGCACCCTAACACCCACCATCGATTCCACAGGCCCCCTAACCTCCAGCTCCGGGGTCCACAGGCCCCCTAACGCCACCATCGGGTCCAGAGGCCCCCTAACGCCCAGCTCCGGGGACCTCAGGCATCCTAACGCCCAGCTCCGAGTCCACAGGCCCCCTAACGACCAGCTCCGGGACCAAGGCCCCCTAACGACCAGCTCCGAGTCCTGAGGACCCCTAACGCCCACGATCGGGTCCACAGGCACCCCTAACTCCCTACTCCGGGGACCTCAGACCCCCTAACGCCAGCTCCGGGTAATCAGGCCCCCTAACGCCTGCCATCGGGTCCATAGGAACCCTAACGCCCAGCTACGGAGACAACAGGCCCCCTAACGCCCAGCTCCGGGGACAACAGGCTCCCTAACACCCACCATCGAGTCCACAGGCCACCTAACCTCCAGCTCCGGGATCCACAGGCCCCCTAACGCCTACCATCGGTCCACAGGCCCCCTAACGCCCAGCTCCTGAACCTCAGGCATCCTAACGCACAGATACGGATCTTAAGGCCCACTAACGCTCACCATCGGCTCCACAGGCCCCCTAACGCCCAGCTCCGGGGACCTCAGGCTCCCTGACGCCTACCATCGGGTCCACAGACCCCCTAAAGCCCAGCTCCGGGGACCTCAGGCCCCCTAACGCTCACCTTCGGCTCCACAGGCCCCCTAACGCCCTGCTCCGGGGACCACAGGCCCCCTTACGCCTACCATCGGGTCCACCACCCCTGACGCCCATCTCCGTGTCCACAGGCCCCCCTAACCGCCTAGCTCCGGGTCCTCCAGCCCCCAATCGCCTACCATCGGGTCCACAGGACCCCTAATCCCAGCTCCAGGTCCACAGGAGCCCTAATGCCCAGCCCTGGGACCAGAGGACTGCTAACGCCCACCCCGGGGACCACAGGTCCCCTAACGCCCAGCTCCGGGGAACACAGGCCCCCTGACGCCTAGCTCCGGGTCCTCAGCCCCCAAACGCCTACCATCCGGTCCACAGGCCCCCTAACGCCCAGCTCCGGTCCACAGGACTCCTAACGGCCAGCCAGGGAACACAGGACCGCTAACCGCAAGAACGGGGACCACAGACCCCCTACGCCCAACTCCGGGGACCACAGGCCCCCTAACGCCTACCATCAGTACTACAGGCCCCCTAACGCCCAGCTCCGGGTCCACAGGCCCCTAACGCCCAGATCCGGTCCACTGACCCCCTAACACCCAGCTCCAGGGACCACAGGCCCCCTAACGCCTACCATCGGTTTCACAGGCCCCCTAACGCCCAGCTCCGTGGACCACAGGCCCCTTAACGCCAACAATCGGGTTCACAGGCCCAATAACGCCCAGCTCCACGGAACAACGACCCCCTAACGCCTACCATCGGGCCTCAGGCCCCCTAAACGCACAGCTCCGGAGACCTCAGGCCCCCTAACGCCCACCATCGGGTCCACAGGCCCCTTAACGCCCAGCTCCGGGTGCACAGGCCCCCTAACGCCTACCATCGTGTCCATAGGCACCCTAACGCCCACCATCGGGTCACAGGCACCCTAACGCCCAGCTCCGGGGACCTCAGGACCCCTATCGCCCCCCATCGGGTCCATAGGCCCCCTAACACCCAGCTCCGGGTCCCACAAGACCCCTAATGCTCAGCTCCGGGGGACCACAGGCCCCCTAAACGCCTACGATACGGGTGCATAGGCAACCCTAACGCCCAGCTCCGGGTCCACAGGACCCCTAACGCCCAGTCCAGGGACCACAGGACTGCTAACGCCAACCCCGGGGACCACAGGTCCCCTAACGCCCAGCTCCGGGGCCACAGGCCCCTTAACACCTACCATCGGGTCCACAGGCCCCCTAACGCCCAACTCCGGGGACCTCAGGTCCCCTAAGACGCCCAGCTCCGGGTCGACAGGCCCCATAACGCCCAGCTCCGGGTCCTCACACCCCCAAACGCCTACCATCGGGTCCCACAGGACCCCTAACCCCCAGCTCCAGGTCCACAAGACCCCTAGCGCCCAGCCTTGGGACCAGAGGACCGCTAACGCCCACCCCGGGGACCACAGGTCCCCTAACGCCCAGCTCCGGGGAACACAGGCCCCCTAACGCCTACCATCGGGTCCACAGCCCCCCTCACGCCCAGCTCCGTGTCCACAGGCCCCTAAACTCTCAGCTCCGGGGACCACAGGCCCCCTAAGGCCAACCATGGGGTCCACAGGCACCCTAACGTCCACCATCGGGTACACAGGCACCCTAACGCCGCCTCCGGGGACCTCAGGCCCCCTAACGCCCACGATGGGGTCCACAAGCGCCCTAACGCCCAGCTTCGTGTCCTCAGGCCTCCTAACGCCCAGCTCCGGGTCCACAGGCCGCGTAAAGCCCAGCTCCGGGGACCTCAGGCCCCCTAATGCCCAGCTCCGGGGACCACAGGCCCCCTTACGCCTACCATCGGGTCCCACCACCCCCTGACGCCCATCTCCGTGTCCACAGGCCCCCTAACGCCTAGCTCCGGGTCCTCCAGCCCCCAAACGCCTACCATCGGGTCCACAGGACCCCTAATCCCTGCTCCAGGTCCACAGGACCACTAACGCCCAGCCCCTGGGACCAGAGGACCGCTAACGCCCACCCCCGGGGACCACAGATCCCCCTAACGCCCAGCTCCGGGGAACACAGGCCCCCTGACGCCTAGCTCCGGGTCCTCAGCCCCCAAACGCCTACCATCCGGTCCACAGGCCCCCTAACGCCCAGCTCCGGGTCCACAGGACTCCTAACGGCCAGCCCAGGGAACACAGGACCGCTAACGGCAAGAACGGGGACCACAGACCCCCTAACGCCCAGCTCCGGGGACCACAGGCCCCCTAACGCCTACCATCAGTACTACAGGCCCCCTAACGCCCAGCTCCGGGTCCACAGGCCCCCTAACGCCCAGATCCGGGTCCTCAGGAGCCCTAACGGCCTACCATCGGGCCCACAGGCCCCCTAATGCCCCAGCTCCGGGTCCTCAGGCCCCGTAACGACCAGCTCCGGGAAAACAGGCCCACCAACGCATACCATCGATTTCATAGGCCCCCTAAGGCCCCAGCTCCGGGCACACAGGCCCCTAACGCCTAGCTCCGGGGTCCACAGGCCCCCTAACGCCCAGCTCCGGGGCCCACAGGCCCCCTAACGCCTGCCATCGGGTCCACAGGCCCCTAACGCCCAGCCTGGGGACCACAGGCCGCCTAACGCTACCATCGGGACCACAGGCCCCCTAACGGCCCCAGCTCCGGGGACCACAGGCCCCCTAAACGCCCAGCTCCGGGGATCACATGCACCCTATAGCCTACCATAGGGTCCAAAGGCCCCCTAACGCCCAGCTCCGGTTCCACAGGGCCCCTAACGCCCAGCTCCGGGGACCACAGGCCCCCGAACGCCCAGCTCCGGGGATCACTGGCACCCTAAAGCCTACCATAGGGCCCAAGGCCCCCCTAACGCCCAGCTCCGGATCCACAGGGCCCCTAACGCCCAGCTCCGGGGAACACAGGCCCCCTAACGCCTTACCATCGGGTTCACAGCCCCCGAACGCCCAGCTCTGGGTCCTCAGGCCCCCTAACGCCCGGCTCCGGGTCCACGGGCACCCTAATGCCCAGCACTGGGAGCACGGAACCAGTAACGCCCCACCATCGGGTCCACAGGCCCCCTAACGCCCAGCTCCGGGTCCTCGGGCCCCCTAAACGCCCAGCACCGGGACCACGGGACCCCTAAACGCCCAGATCGGGAATCATAGGCCCCGTAACGCCCAGCTTCGGGTCCACAGGCCCGCTAAGGCCCAGCTCCACATTCACAGACCCCTCACGCCCATCTCCGGTTTCACCAGCCCCCTCACGCCAGCTCCGAGTCCACAGGAGCCCTAACGCACAGCTCCGAGTCCACAGGCCCCCTAACGCCTACCATCGGCTCCACAAGCCCCCTAACGCCCAGTTCCCGGGGACTTCAGCCCCCCTAACGCCCAGCTCCGGGTCATCAGGCCCCCTAACGCCTGCCATCGGGACCAACGGGCCCCATAACGCCCCCAGCTCCAGGGCCCGCACGCCCCCTAACGTCCATCTCCGGGGACTCAGGCCCCCTAACGCCTACCATCGGGTCCACAGGAACCTTACCCCGCCCAGCCCGGGGACAACAGGCCCCCTAACGCTTACCATCGGGACCACAAGCCCCCTAACGCCCAGCTCCGGGGACCACAGGCCCCCTAACGCCCAGCTCCGGGTTCTCAGGACCCCTAACGCCTACCATCGGGTCCACAGGCCCCCTAACGCCCAGCTCCGCGTCCACAGGAGCCCTGACGCCCAGCTCCGGGGATCACAGGCCCCCCTAACGCCCACTTACGGGGATCACATGCACCCTAACGTCTACCATAGGGTCCACAGGCCCCCTCACGCCCAGCTCCGTTGATCACAGGCCC
>CM047482.1:32791028-32856652 GCA_026122505.1 Aldabrachelys gigantea
CCCCTAACGCCCAGCTCGGGTTTCAGGACCCCTAAGGCCTACCATCGGGTCCACAGGCCCCCTAACGCCCAGCTCCGGGGACCACAGGCCCCCTAACGCCCAGCTCCGGGTTCTCAGGACCCCTAACGCCTACCATCGGGTCCACAGGCCCCCTAACGCCCAGCTCCGCGTCCACAGGACCCCTGACGCCCAGACTCCGGGGATCACAGGCCCCCTAACGACCACTTACGGGGATCACTTGCACCCTAACGTCTACCAAAGGCCCGCCGCTCCCACAGGCCCCTCACGCCCAGCCTCCGGGGTCACAGGCCCCTAACGCCAACCATCGGGTCCACAGGCCCCCCTAACGCCCAGCGGTCTCGCGGTGCTCACGCCCCCTAACGCCCTCGCACGGGAGCACGGGGACCCCTAACGCCCACCATCGCGTCCACAGGCCCCCTAACGCCCAGCTCCGGGTCCTCGGGCCCTCTAACGGCCAGCTCCGGGTCCTCAGGCACCCCAAACGCCAGCACCGGGACCACGGGACCCCTGATGCCCAGCCCTGGGTCCACAGGTCCGCAAAGACTAGCTCCGGGGACCACAGGCCCCCTAACGCCTACCATCCGGTCCACAGGCCCCCTAACACCCAGCTCCGGGTCCAAAGGCGCCCTAACGCCCCAGCTCCAGGGACCACAGGCCCCCTAACGCCTACCATCGGTTTTCAACAGGCCACCTAACGCCCAGCTCCGGGGACCACAGGCCCCTTAACGCCAACCATCGGGTCCACAGGCCCCAATAACGCCCAGCTCCGGGCCCTCAGGCCCCCTAACGCCCACGATCGGGTCCACAGGCCCCCTAACGCCCTGCTCCGGGGACCTCAGGCCCCCTAACGCCCAGCTCCGGGTCATCAGGCCTCCTAACGCCTGCCATCGGGTCCATAGGAACCCTTAACGTCCAGCTCCGGGTCCACAGGCCCCCTAACGCCCAGCTCCGGAGACCACAGGCCCCCCAATGCCCAGCTCCGGAGACCAGAGGCCCCCTAACACCCACCATCGGGTCCACAGGCCCCCCTAACCTCCAGCTCTGGGGTCCGCAGGCCCCCTAACGCCTACCATCTGTCCACAGGCCCCCTAAAGCCCAGCTCCGGGGACCTCAGGCCCCCTAACGCCCAGCTCCGGGTTATCAGGCCCCCTAACGCCTGCCATCGGGGTCCATAGGAACCTTAACGCCCAGCTCCGGGTCCACAGGCCCGCTAACGCCAAGCTCCGGAGGACCGCAGGCCCCCTAGTGCCCAGCTCCGGGGACCACAGCACCCTAACACCCACCATCGGGTCCACAGGCCCCCCTAACCTCCAGCTCTGGGGTCCGCAGGCCCCCCTAACGCCCCACCATCGGGTCCAGAGGCCCCCTAACGCCCAGCTCCGGGGACCTCAGGCATCCTAACGCCCAGCTCCGAGTCCACAGGACCCCTAACGACCAGCTCCGGGACCACAGGCCCCCTAACGACCAGCTCCGAGTCCTGAGGACCCCTAACGCCCACGATCGGGTCCACAGGCCCCCTAACGCCCTACTCCGGGGACCGCAGACCCCCTAACGCCCCAGCTCCGGGTAATCAGGCCCCCCTAACGCCTGCCATCGGGTCCATAGGAACCCTAACGCCCAGCTCCGGGTCCACAGGCCCCCTAACGCCCAGCTACGGAGACCACAGGCCCCCTAACGCCCAGCTCCGGGGGCAACAGGCTCCTAACACCCACCATCGAGTCCAGAGGCCACCTAACCTCCAGCTCCGGGGTCCACAGGCCCCCTAACGCCTACCATCGGTCCACAGGCCCCCTAACGCCCAGCTCCTGGAAACTCAGGCATCCTAACGCACAGATACGGATCTTAAGGCCCACTAACGCTAACCATCGGCTCCACAGGCCCCCTAACGCCCAGCTCCGGGGGACCGCAGGCCTCCTAACGCCCAGCTCCGGGACCACAGGCCCCCTAACGCCAAGCTCCGGGTCCTCAGGACCCCTAACGCCCACGATCGGGTCCACAGGCCCCCTAACGCCCAGCTCCGGGGCCCACAGGCCCCCCTAACGCCCAGCTCCGGGGCCACAGGCCCCCTAACGCCCAGCTCCGGGGCCCACAGGCCCCCTAACGCCCTGCCATCGGGTCCACAGGCCCCTAACGCCCAGCCTTGGGACCACAGGCCGCATAACGCCTACCATCGGGACCCTCAGGCCCCCTAACCCCAGCTCCGGGGACCACAGGCCCCCTAACGCCCAGCTCGGGGATCACATGCACCCTATAGCCTACCATAGGGTCCAAAGGCCCCCCTAACGCCCAGCTCCGGATCCACAGGGCCCCTAACGCCCAGCTCCGGGGACCACAGGCCCCCGAACGCCCAGCTCCGGGGATCACATGCACCCTAAAGCCTACCATAGGGCCCAAGGCCCCCCTAACGCCCAGCTCCGGATCCACAGGGCCCCTAACGCCCAGCTCCGGGGAACACAGGCCCCCCTAACGCTTACCATCGGGTTCACAAGGCCCCCTAACGCCCAGCTCTGGGTCCTCAGGCCCCCTAACGCCCCGGCTCCGGGTCCACGGGCCCCCTAATGCCCAGCACTGGGAGCACGGAACCAGTAACGCCCACCATTGGGTCCACAGGCCCCCTAACGCCCAGCTCCGGGTCCTCGGGCCCCCCTAACGCCCAGCACCGGGACCACGGGACCCCTAACGCCCAGATCGGGGAACACAGGCCCCCTAACGCCCAGCTTCGGGTCCACAGGCCCGCTAAGGCCCAGCTCCACATTCACAGACCCCTCACGCCCATCTCCGGTTCCACAGGACCCCTCACGCCCAGCTCCGAGTCCACAGGAGCCCTAACGCACAGCTCCGAGTCCACAGGCCCCCTTATGCCTACCATCGGGTCCACAGGCCCCCTAACGCCCAGTTCCGGGGACTTCAGGCCCCCTAACGCCCAGCTCCGGGTCATCAGGCCCCCTAACGCCTGCCATCGGGACCACAGGCCCCATAACGCCCAGCTCCAGGGCCCGCACGCCCCCTAACGTCCATCTCCGGGGACTCAGCTCCCCTAACGCCTACCATCGGGTCCACAGGAACCTTACCGCCCAGCCCGGGGACAACAGGCCCCCTAACGCTTACCATCGGGACCACAGGCCCCCTAACGCCCAGCTCCGGGGACCACAGGCCCCCTAACGCCCAGCTCCGGGTTCTCAGGACCCCCTAACGCCTACCATCGGGTCCACAGGCCCCCTAACGCCCAGCTCCGCGTCCACAGGACCCCTGACGCCCAGCTCCGGGGATCACAGGCCCCCCTAACGCCCACTTACGGGGATCACATGCACCCTAACGTCTACCATAGGGTCCACAGGCCCCCTAACGCCCAGTTCCGGGGATCACAGGCCCCCTAACGCCAACCATCGGGTCCACAGGCCCCCTAACGCCCAGCTCTCGGTCCTCAGGCCCCTAACGCCCAGCTCCGGGTCCACGGGAGCCCTAACGCCCTGCACTGGGAGCAGGGGACCCCTAACCCCCACCATCGCGTCCACAGGCCCCCTAACGCACAGCTCCGGGTCCTCGGGCCCTCTAACGGCCAGCTCCGGGTCCCTCAGGCACCCAAACGCCCAGCACCGGGACCACGGGACCTCTAATGCCCAGCCTGGGTCGACAGGTCCGCAAAGACCTAGCTCCGGGGACCACAGGCCCCCTAACGCCTACCATCCGGTCCACAGGCCCCCTAACACCCAGCTCCGGGTCCAAAGGCGCCCCTAACGCCCAGCTCCAGGGACCACAGGCCCCCTAACGCCTACCGTCGGTTTCACAGGCCACCTAACGCCCAGCTCCGGGGACCACAGGCCCCCTTAACGCCAACCATCGGGTCCACAGGCCCAATAACGCCCAGCTCCGGGCCCTCAGGCCCCCTAACGCCCACGATCGGGTCCACAGGCCCCCTAACGCCCTGCTCCGGGGGACCTCAGGCCCCCTAACGCCCAGCTCCGGGTCATCAGGCCTCCAAAAGCCTGCCATCGGGTCCATAGGACCCTTAACGTCCAGCTGCGGGTCCACAGGCCCCCTAACGCCCAGCTCCGGAGACCACAGGCCCCCCTAACGCCCAGCTCCGGAGACCAGAGGCCCCCCTAACGCCCACGATCGGGTCCACAGGCCCCCTAACGCCCTACTCCGGGGGACCTCAGACCCCCCTAACGCCCAGCTCCGGGTAATCAGGCCCCCTAACGCCTGCCATCGGGTCCATAGGAACCCTAACGCCCAGCTCCGGGTCCACAGGTCCCCTAACGCCCAGCTACGGAGACCACAGGCCCCCTAACGCCCAGCTCCGGGGACAACAGGCTCCCTAACACCCACCATCGAGTCCACAGGCCACCTAACCTCCAGCTCCGGGATCCACAGGCCCCCTAACGCCTACCATCGGTCCACAAGCCCCCCTAACGCCCAGCTCCTGGAACCTCAGGCATCCTAACGCACAGATACGGATCTTAAGGCCCACTAACACTCACCATCGGCTCCACAGGCCCCCTAACGCCCAGCTCCGGGGACCTCAAGCCTCCTAACGCCCAGCTCCGGGACCACAGGCCCCCCTAACGCCCAGCTCCGGGTCCTCAGGACCCCTAACGCCCACGATCGGGTCCACAGGCCCCCCTAACGCCCTGCTCCGGGGACCTCAGGCCCCCCTAACGCCCAGCTCCGGGTCCTCAGGACCCCTAACCGCCCACGATCGGGTCCACAGGCCCCCTAACGCCCTGCTCCGGGGACCTGAGGCCCCCTAACGCCCAGCTCCTGGTCCGCAATCCCCCTAACACCCACCATCGGATCCACAGGCCCCCTAACGCCCATCTCCGGGTCCACAGGACTCCTAACGGCCAGCCCAGGGAACACAGGACCGCTAACGGCAAGAACGGGGACCACAGACCCCCTAACGCCCAGCTCCGGGGACCACAGGCCCCCTAACGCCTACCATCAGTACTACAGGCCCCCTAACGCCCAGCTCCGGGTCCACAGGCCCCCTAACGCCCAGATCCGGGTCCTAAGGAGCCCTAACGCCTACCATCTGGCGCACAGGACCCCTAATGCCCAGCTCCGGGTCCTCAGGCCCCGTAACGACAAGCTCCGGGGTAAACAGGCCCACCAACGCATACCATCGATTCCATAGGCCCCCTAACGCCCAGCTCCGCGTCCACAGGACCCCTGACGCCCAGCTCCGGGGATCACAGGCCCCCTAACGCCCACTTCCGGGGATCACATGCACCCTAACGTCTACCATAGGGTCCACAGGCCCCCTCACGCCCAGCTCCGGGGATCACAGGCCCCCTAACGCCCAACCATCGGGTCCACAGGCCCCCTAACGCCCAGCTCTGGGTCCTCAGGCCCCTAACGCCCAGCTCCGGGTCCACGGGAGCCCTAACGCCCTGCACTGGGAGCAGGGGACCCCTAACGCCCACCATCGCGTCCACAGGCCCCCTAACGCCGAGCTCCGGGTCCTCGGGCCCTCTAACGGCCAGCTCCGGGTCCTCAGGCACCCAAACGCCCAGCACCGGGACCACGGGACCCCTAATGCCCAGCCCTGGGACCACAGGTCCGCAAAGACCTAGCTCCGGGGACCACAGGCCCCCTAACGCCTACCATCCGGTCGACAGGCCCCCCTAACACCCAGCTCCGGGTCCAAAGGTGCCCTAAGGCCCAGCTCCGGATCCACAGGGCCCCTAACGCCCAGCTCCGGGGAACACAGGCCCCCTAACGCTTACCATCGGGTTCACAAGCCCCCTAACGCCCAGCTCTGGGTCCTCAGCGCCCCCCTAAACGCCCGGCTCCGGGTCCACGGGCCCCCTAATGCCCAGCACTGGGAGCACGGAACCACTAACGCCCAACCATCGGGTCCACAGGCCCCCTAACGCCCCAGCTCCGGGTCCTCGGGCCCCCTAACGCCCAGCACCGGGACAACGGGACCCCTAACGCCCAGATCGGGGAACACAGGCCCCCTAACGCCCAGCTTCGGGTTCACAGGCCCGCTAAGGCCCAGCTCCACATTCACAGACCCCTCACGCCCATCTCCGGTTCCACAGGCCCCCTCACGCCCAGCTCCGAGTCCACAGGAGCCCTAACGCACAGCTCCGAGTCCACAGGCCCCCTAACGCCTACCATCGGGTCCACAGGCCCCCTAACGCCCAGTTCCGGGGACTTCAGGCCCCCTAACGCCCAGCTCCGGGTCATCAGGCCCCCTAACGCCTGCCATCGGTACCACAGGCCCCATAACGCCCAGCTCCGGGTCCACAGGACTCCTAACGGCCAGCCAGGGAACACAGGACCGCTAACGGCAAGAACGGGGACCACAGGCCACCTAACGCCCAGCTCCGGGGACCACAGGCCCCTTAACGCCAACCATCGGGTCCCACAGGCCCAATAACGTCCAGCTCCGGGCCCTCAGGCCCCCTAACGCCCACGATCGGGTCCACAGGCCCCCTAACGCCCTGCTCCGGGGACCTCAGGCACCCTAACGCCCAGCTCCGGGTCCTCGGGCCCCCTAACGCCCAGCACCGGGACAACGGGACCCCTAACGCCCAGATCGGGGAACACAGGCCCCCTAACGCCCAGCTTCGGGTTCACAGGCCCGCTAAGGCCCAGCTCCACATTCACAGACCCCTCACGCCCATCTCCGGTTCCACAGGCCCCCTCACGCCCAGCTCCCGAGTCCACAGGAGCCCTAACGCACAGCTCCGAGTCCACAGGCCCCCTAACGCCTACCATCGGGTCCACAGGCCCCCTAACGCCCAGTTCCGGGGACTTCAGGCCCCCTAACGCCCAGCTCCGGGTCATCAGGCCCCCTAACGCCTGCCATCGGTACCACAGGCCCCATAACGCCCAGCTCCGGGTCCACAGGACTCCTAACGGCCACGCCAGGGAACACAGGACCGCTAACGGCAAGAACGGGGACCACAGGCCACCTAACGCCCAGCTCCGGGGACCACAGGCCCCTTAACGCCAACCATCGGGTCCACAGGCCCAATAACGTCCAGCTCCGGGCCCTCAGGCCCCCTAACGCCCACGATCGGGTCCACAGGCCCCCTAACGCCCTGCTCCGGGACCTCAGGCACCCTAACGCCCAGCTCCGGGTCATCAGGCCTCCTAACGCCTGCCATCGGGTCCATAGGAACCTTAACGTCCAGCTCCGGGTCCACAGGCCCCCTAACGCCCAGCTCCGGAGACCACAAGGCCCCCTAACGCCCAGCTTCGGAGACCAGAGGCCCCCTAACCTCCAGCTCTGGGGTCCGCAGGCCCCCTAACGCCTACCATCTGTCCACAGGCCCCCTAACGCCCAGCTCCGGGGACCTCAGGCCCCCTAACGCCCAGCTCCGGATTATCAGGCCCCCTAACGCCTGCCATCGGGTCCATAGGAACCTTAACGCCCAGCTCCGGGTCCACAGGCCCGCTAACCGCCAAGCTCCGGAGACCGCAGGCCCCCTAGTGCCCAGCTCGGGGACCACAGGCTCCCTAACACCCACCATCGATTCCACAGGCCTCCTAACCTCCAGCTCCGGGGTCCACAGGCCCCCTAACGCCAACCATCGGGTCCAGAGGCCCCCTAACGCCCAGCTCCGGGGACCTCAGGCATCCTAACGCCCAGCTCCGAGTCCACAGGACCCCTAACGACCAACTCCGGGGACCACAGGCCCCCTAACGACCAGCTCCGAGTCCTGAGGACCCCTAACGCCCACGATCGGGTCCACAGGCCCCCTAACGCCAAGCTCCGGAGACCGCAGGCCCCCTAGTGCCAAGCTCCGGGGACCACAGGCTCCCTAACATCCACCATCGATTCCACAGGCCTCCTAACCTCCAGCTCCGGGGTCCACAGGCCCCCTAACGCCCACCATCGGGTCCAGAGGCCCCCTAACGCCCAGCTCCGGGGACCTCAGGCATCCTAACGCCCAGCTCCGAGTCCACAGGACCCCTAACGACCAACTCCCGGACCACAGGCCCCCGAACGCCCAGCTCCGGGGATCACATGCACCCTAAAGCCTACCATAGGGCCCAAGGCCCCCCTAACGCCCAGCTCCGGATCCACAGGGCCCCTAACGCCCAGCTCCGGGGAACACAGGCCCCCTAACGCTTCCATCGGGTTCACAAGCCCCCTAACGCCCAGCTCTGGGTCCTCAGGCCCCCTAACGCCCGGCTCCGGGTCCACGGGCCCCCTAATGCCCAGCACTGGGAGCACGGAACCACTAACGCCCACCATCGGGTCCACAGGCCCCCTAACGCCCAGCTCCGGGTCCTCGGGCCCCCCTAATGCCCAGCACCGGGACCACGGGACCCCTAACGCCCAGATCGGGGAACACAGGCCCCCTAACGCCCAGCTTCGGGTCCACAGGCCCGCTAAGGCCCAGCTCCACATTCACAGACCCCCTCACGCCCCATCTCCGGTTCCACAGGCCCCCTCACGCCCCAGCTCCGAGTCCACAGGAGCCCTAACGCACAGCTCCGAGTCCACAGCCCCCTAACGCCGACCATCGGGTCCACAGGCCCCCTAACGCCCAGTTCCGGGGACTTCAGGCCCCCTAACGCCCAGCTCCGGGTCATCAGGCCCCCTAACGCCTGCCATCGGGACCACAGGCCCCCTAACGCCCAGCTCCAGGGCCCGCACGCCCCCCTAACGTCCATCTCCGGGGACTCAGGTCCCCCTAACGCCTACCATCGGGTCCACAGGAACCTTACCGCCCAGCCCGGGGACAACAGGCCCCCTAACGCTTACCATCGGGACCACAGGCCCCATAACGCCCAGCTCCGGGGACCACAGGCCCCCTAACGCCCAGATCCGGGTTCTCAGGACCCCTAACGCCTACCATCGGGTCCACAGGCCCCCTAACGCCCAGCTCCGGGGACCCACAGGCCCCCTAACGCCCAGCTCCGGGTTCTCAGGACCCCTAACGCCTACCATCGGGTCCACAGGCCCCCTAACGCCCAGCTCCGCGTCCACAGGACCCCTGACGCCCAGCTCCGGGGATCACGGGCCCCCTAACGCCCACTTACGGGGATCACATGCACCCTAACGTCTACCATAGGGTCCACAGGCCCCCTCACGCCCAGCTCCGGGGATCACAGGCCCCCTAACGCCAACCATCGGGTCCACAGGCCCCCTAACGCCCAGCTCTGGGTCCTCAGGCCCCCTAACGCCCAGCTCCGGGTCCACGGGAGCCCTAACGCCCTGCACTGGGAGCAGGGGACCCCTAACGCCCACCATCGCGTCCACAGGCCCCCTAACGCCCAGCTCCGGGTCCTCGGGCCCTCTAACGGCCAGCTCCGGGTCCTCAGGCACCCAAACGCACAGCACCGGGACCACGGGACCCCTAATGCCCAGCCCTGGGTCCACAGGTCCGCAAAGACCTAGCTCCGGGGACCACAGGCCCCCTAACGCCTACCATCCGGTCCACAGGCCCCCTAACACCCAGCTCCGGGTCCAAAGGCGCCCTAACGCACAGCGCCAGGGACCACAGGCCCCCCTAACGCCTACCCCTCGGTTTCACAGGCCACCTAACGCCCAGCTCCGGGGACCACAGGCCCCTTAACGCCAACCATCGGGTCCACGGGCTCAATAACGTCCAGCTCCGGGCCCTCAGGCCCCCTAACGCCCACGATCGGGTCCACAGGCCCCCTAACGCCCTGCTCCGGGGACCTCAGGCCCCCTAACGCCCAGCTCCGGGTCATCAGGCCTCCTAACGCCTGCCATCGGGTCCATAGGAACCTTAACGTCCAGCTCCGGGTCCACAGGCCCCCCTAACGCCCAGCTCCGGAGACCACAGGCCCCCTAACGCCCAGCTCCGGAGACCACAGGCCCCCTAACACCCACCATCGGGTCCATAGGCCCCCTAACCTCCAGCTCTGGGGTCCGCAGGCCCCCTAACGCCTACCATCTGTCCACAGGCCCCCTAACGCCCAGCTCCGGGGACCTCAGGCCCCCTAACGCCCAGCTCCGGGTTATCAGGCCCCCTAACGCCTGCCATCGGGTCCATAGGAACCTTAACGCCCAGCTCCGGGTCCACAGGCCCGCTAACGCCAAGCTCCGGAGACCGCAGGCCCCCTAGTGCCCAGCTCCGGGGACCACAGGCACCCTAACACCCACCATCGATTCCACAGGCCCCCTAACCTCCAGCTCCGGGGTCCACAGGCCCCCTAACGCCCACCATCGGGTCCAGAGGCCCCATAACGCCCAGCTCCGGGGACAACAGGCTCCCTAACACCCACCATCGAGTCCACAGGCCACCTAACCTCCAGCTCCGGGATCCACAGGCCCCCTAACGCCTACCATCGGTCCACAGGCCCCCTAACGCCCAGCTCCTGGAACCTCAGGCATCCTAACGCACAGATACGGATCTTAAGGCCCACTAACGCTCACCATCGGCTCCACAGGCCCCCTAACGCCCAGCTCCGGGGACCTCAGGCCTCCTAACGCCCAGCTCCGGGACCACAGGCCCCCTAACGCCCAGCTCCGGGTCCTCAGGACCCCTAACGCCCACGATCGGGTCCACAGGCCCCCCTAACGCCCTGCTCCGGGGACCTCAGGCCCCCTAACGCCCCAGCTCCGGGTCCTCAGGACCCCTAACGCCCACGATCGGGTCCACAGGCCCCCTAACGCCCTGCTCCGGGGACCTGAGGCCCCCCTAACGCCCAGCTCCTGGTCCGCAAGCCCCCTAACACCCACCATCGGATCCACAGGCCCCCTAACGCCCAGCTCCGGGGACCTCAGCCCTGACGCCTACCATCGGGTCCACAGACCCCCTAAAGCCCCAGCTCCGGGGACCTCAGGCCCCCTAACGCTCACCATCGGCTCCACAGGCCCCCTAACGCCCAGCTCCGGGGACCACAGGGCCCCCCTTACGCCTACCATCGGGTCCACCACCCCCTGACGCCACCATCTCCGTGTCCCACAGGCCCCCTAACGCCTAGCTCCGGGTCCTCCAGCCCCCAAACGCCTACCATCGGGTCCACAGGACCCCTAATCCCAGCTCCAGGTCCACAGGACCCCTAACGCCCAGCCCTGGGACCAGAGGACCGCTAACGCCCACCCCGGGGACCACAGGTCCCCTAACGCCCAGCTCCGGGGAACACAGGCCCCCTGACGCCTAGCTCCGGGTCCTCAGCCCCCAAACGCCTACCATCCGGTCCACAGGCCCCCTAACGCCCAGCTCCGGGTCCACAGGACTCCTAACGGCCAGCCCAGGGAACACAGGACCGCTAACGGCAAGAACGGGGACCACAGACCCCCTAACGCCCAGCTCCGGGGACCACAGGCCCCCTAACGCCTACCATCAGTACTACAGGCCCCCTAACGCCCAGCTCCGGGTCCACAGGCCCCCTAACGCCCAGATCCGGGTCCTCAGGAGCCCTAACGCCTACCATCTGGCCCACAGGACCCCTAATGCCCAGATCCGGGTCCTCAGGCCCCGTAACGACCAGCTCCGGGTAAACAGGCCCACCAACGCATACCATCGATTCCATAGGTCCCCTAACGCCCAGCTCCGGGGCCCACAGGCCCCCTAACGCCCAGCTCCGGGGCCCACAGGCCCCCTAACGCCTGCCATCGGGTCCACAGGCCCAATAACGCGCAGCTCCGGGGACCTCAGGCCCCCTAACGCCCAGCTCCGGGGACCACAGGCCCCTAACGCCCAGCCTTGGGACCACAGGCCGCATAACGCCTACCATCGGGACCTCAGGCCCCCTAACGCCCAGCTCCGGGGACCACAGGCCTCCGAACGCCCAGCTCCGGGTATCACATGCACCCGAAAGCCTACCATAGGGCCCAAGGCCCCCCTAACGCCCAGCTCCGGATCCACAGGGCCCCTAACGCCCAGCTCCGGGGAACACAGGCCCCCTAACGCTTACCATCGGGTTCACAAGCCCCCTAACGCCCAGCTCTGGGTCCTCAGGCCCCCCTAACGCCCGGCTCCGGGTCCACGGGCCCCCTAATGCCCAGCACTGGGAGCACGGAACCAGTAACGCCCACGATCGGGTCCACAGGCCCCCTAACCCCAGCTCCGGGGACCACAGGCCCCCTAACGCCCAGCTCCAGGGATCACATGCACCCTATAGCCTACCATAGGGTCCAAAGGCCCCCTAACGCCCAGCTCCGGTTCCACAGGGGCCCCTAACGCCCAGCTCCGGGGGACCACAGGCCCCCTAACGCCCAGCTCCGGGGATCACATGCACCCTAAAGCCTACCATAGAGCCCAAGGCCCCCCCTAACGCCCAGCTCCGGATCCACAGGGCCCCTAACGCCCAGCTCCGGGGAACACAGGCCCCCTAACGCTTACCATCGGGTTCACAAGCCCCCTAACGCCCAGCTCTGGGTCCTCAGGCCCCCTAACGCCCGGCTCCGGGTCCACGGGCCCCCTAATGCCCAGCACTGGGAGCATGGAACCACTAACGCCCACCATCGGGTCCACAGGCCCCCTAACGCCCAGCTCCGGGTCCTCGGGCCCCCTAACGCCCAGCACCGGGACCACGGGACCCCTAACGCCCAGATCGGGGAACACAGGCCCCCTAACGCCCAGCTTCGGGTCCACAGGCCCGCTAAGGCCCAGCTCCACATTCACAGACCCCTAACGCCCATCTCCGGTTCCACAGGCCCCCTCACGCACAGCTCCGAGTCCACAGGGGCCCTAACGCACAGCTCCGAGTCCACAGGCCCCCTAACGCCTACCATCGGGTCCACAGGCCCCCTAACGCCCAGTTCCGGGGACTTCAGGCCCCCTAACGCCCAGCTCCGGGTCATCAGGCCCCCTAACGCCTGCCATCGGGACCACAGGCCCCATAACGCCCAGCTCCAGGGCCCGCACGCCCCCCTAACGTCCATCTCCGGGGACTCAGGTCCCCTAACGCCCACGATCGGGTCCACAGGCCCCCTAACGCCCTGCTCCGGGGACCTCAGGCCCCCTAACGCCCAGCTCCGGGTCATCAGGCCTCCTAACGCCTGCATCGGGTCCATAGGAATCTTAACGTCCAGCTCCGGGTCCACAGGCCCCCTAACGCCCAGCTCCGGAGACCACAGGCCCCCTAACGCCCAGCTCCGGAGACCACAGGCCCCCTAACACCCACCATCGGGTCCACAGGCCCCCTAACCTCCAGCTCTGGGGTCCGCAGGCCCCCTAACGCCTACCATCTGTCCACAGGCCCCCTAACGCCCAGCTCCGGGGACCTCAGGCCCCCTAACGCCCAGCTCCGGGTTATCAGGCCCCCTAACGCCTGCCATCGGGTCCATAGGAACCTTAACGCCCAGCTCCGGGTCCACAGGCCCGCTAACGCCAAGCTCCGGAGACCGCAGGCCCCCTAGTGCCCACCTCCGGGGACCACAGGCACCCTAACACCCACCATCGATTCCACAGGCCCCCTAACCTCCAGCTCCGGGGTCCACAGGCCCCCTAACGCCCACCATCGGGTCCAGAGGCCACCTAACGCCCACCTCCGGGGACCTCAGGCATCCTAACGCCCAGCTCCGAGTCCACAGGACCCCTAACTACCAGCTCCGGGACCACAGGCCCCCTAACGACCAGCTCCGAGTCCTGAGGACCCCTAACGCCCACGATCGGGTCCACAGGCCCCCTAACGCCCTACTCCGGGGACCTCAGACCCCCTAACGCCCAGCTCCGGGTAATCAGGCCCCCTAACGCCTGCCATCGGGTCCATAGGAACCCTAACGCCCAGCTCCGGGTCCACAGGCCCCCTAACGCCCAGCTACGGAGACGACAGGCCCCCTAACGCCCAGCTCCGGGGACAACAGGCTCCCTAACACCCACCATCGAGTCCACAGGCCACCTAACCTCCAGCTCCGTGATCCACAGGCCCCCTAACGCCTACCATCGGTCCACAGGCCCCCTAACGCCCAGCTCCTGGAACCTCAGGCATCCTAACGCACAGATACGGATCTTAAGGCCCACTAACACTCACCATCGGCTCTACAGGCCCCCTAAAGCCCAGCTCCGGGGACCTCAGGCCTCCTAACGCCCAGCTCCGGGACCACAGGCCCCCTAACGCCCAGCTCCGGGTCCTCAGGACCCCTAACGCCCACGATCGGGTCCACAGGCCCCCTAACGCCCTGCTCCGGGGACCTCAGGCCCCCTAACGCCCAGCTCCGGGTCCTCAGGACCCCTAACGCCCACGATCGGGTCCACAGGCCCCCTAACGCCCTGCTCTGGGGACCTGAGGCCCCCTAACGCCCAGCTCCTGGTCCGCAAGCCCCCTAACACCCACCATCGGATCCACAGGCCCCCTAACGCCCAGCTCCGGGGACCTCAGGCTCCCTGACGCCTACAATCGGGTCCACAGACCCCCTAAAGCCCAGCTCCGTGGACCTCAGGCCCCCTAACGCTCACCATCGGCTCCACAGGCCCCCTAACGCCCAGCTCCGAGGACCACAGGCCCCCTTACGCCTACCATCGGGTCCACCACCCCCTGACGCCACCATCTCCGTGTCCACAGGCCCCCTAACGCCTAGCTCCGGGTCCTCCAGCCCCCAAACGCCTACCATCGGGTCCACAGGACCCCTAATCCCAGCTCCAGGTCCACAGGACCCCTAACGCCCAGCCCTGGGACCAGAGGACCGCTAACGCCCACCCCGGGGACCACAGGTCCCCTAACGCCCAGCTCCGGGGAACACAGGCCCCCTGACGCCTAGCTCCGGGTCCTCAGCCCCCAAACGCCTACCATCCGGTCCACAGGCCCCCTAACGCCCAGCTCCGGGTCCACAGGACTCCTAACGGCCAGCCCAGGGAACACAGGACCGCTAACGGCAAGAACGGGGACCACAGACCCCCTAACGCCCAGCTCCGGGGACCACAGGCCCCCTAACGCCTACCATCAGTACTACAGGCCCCCTAACGCCCAGCTCCGGGTCCACAGGCCCCCTAACGCCCAGATCCGGGTCCTCAGGAGCCCTAACGCCTACCATCTGGCCCACAGGACCCCTAATGCCCAGCTCCGGGTCCTCAGGCCCCGTAACGACCAGCTCCGGGTAAACAGGCCCACCAACGCATACCATCGATTCCATAGGCCCCCTAACGACCAGCTCCGGGGCCCACAGGCCCCCTAACGCCCAGCTCCGGGGCCCACAGGCCCCCTAACGCCTGCCATCGGGTCCACAGGCCCCTAACGCCCAGCCTTGGGACCACAGGCCGCATAACGCCTACCATCGGGACCTCAGGACCCCTAACCCCAGCTCCGGGGACCACAGGCCCCCTAACGCCCAGCTCCGGGGATCACATGCACCCTATAGCCTACCATAGGGTCCAAAGGCCCCCTAGCGCCCAGCTCCGGATCCACAGGGCCCCTAACGCCCAGCTCCGGGGACCACAGGCCCCCGAACGCCCAGCTCCGGGGATCACATGCACCCTAAAGCCTACCATAGGGCCCAAGGCCCCTCTAACGCCCAGCTCCGGATCCACAGGGCCCCTAACGCCCAGCTCCGGGGAACACAGGCCCCCTAACGCTTACCATCGGGTTCACAAGCCCCCTAACGCCCAGCTCTGGGTCCTCAGGCCCCCTAACGCCCGGCTCCGGGTCCACGGGCCCCCTAATGCCCAGCACTGGGAGCACGGAACCACTAACGCCCACCATCGGGTCCACAGGCCCCCTAACGCCCAGCTCCGGGTCCTCGGGCCCCCTAACGCCCAGCACCGGGACCACCGGACCCCTAACGCCCAGATCGGGGAACACAGGCCCCCTAACGCCCAGCTTCGGGTCCACAGGCCCGCTAAGGCCCAGCTCCACATTCACAGACCCCTCACGCCCATCTCCGGTTCCACAGGCCCCCTCACGCACAGCTCCGAGTCCACAGGCCCCCTAACGCCTACCATCGGGTCCACAGGCCCCCTAACGCCCAGTTCCGGGGACTTCAGGCCCCCTAACGCCCAGCTCCGGGTCATCAGGCCCCCTAACGCCTGCCATCGGGACCACAGGCCCCCTAACGCCCAGCTCCAGGGCCCGCACGCCACCTAACGTCCATCTCCGGGGACTCAGGTCCCCTAACGCCTACCATCGGGTCCACAGGAACCTTACCGCCCAGCCCGGGGACAACAGGCCCCCTAACGCTTACCATCGGGACCACAGGCCCCCTAACGCCCAGCTCCGGGGACCACAGGCCCCCTAACGCCCAGCTCCGGGTTCTCAGGACCCCTAACGCCTACCATCGGGTCCACAGGCCCCCTAACGCCCAGCTCCGCGTCCACAGGACCCCTGACGCCCAGCTCCGGGGATCACGGGCCCCCTAACGCCCACTTACGGGGATCACATGCACCCTAACGTCTACCATAGGGTCCACAGGCCCCCTCACGCCCAGCTCCGGGGATCACAGGCACCCTAACGCCAACCATCGGGTCCACAGGCCCCCTAACGCCCAGCTCTGGGTCCTCAGGCCCCCTAACGCCCAGCTCCGGGTCCACGGGAGCCCTAACGCCCTGCACTGGGAGCAGGGGACCCCTAACGCCCACCATCGCGTCCACAGGCCCCCTAACGCCCAGCTCCGGGTCCTCGGGCCCTCTAACGGCCAGCTCCGGGTCCTCAGGCACCCAAACGCCCAGCACCGGGACCACGGGACCCCTAATGCCCAGCCCTGGGTCCACAGGTCCGCAAAGACCTAGCTCCGGGGACCACAGGCCCCCTAACGCCTACCATCCGGTCCACAGGCCCCCTAACACCCAGCTCCGGGTCCAAAGGCGCCCTAACGCCCAGCTCCAGGGACCACAGGCCCCCTAACGCCTACGATCGGTTTCACAGGCCACCTAACGCCCAGCTCCGGGGACCACAGGCCCCTTAACGCCAACCATCGGGTCCACAGGCCCAATAACGTCCAGCTCCGGGCCCTCAGGCCCCCTAACGCCCACGATCGGGTCCACAGGCCCCCTAACGCCCTGCTCCGGGGACCTCAGGCACCCTAACGCCCAGCTCCGGGTCATCAGGCCTCCTAACGCCTGCCATCGGGTCCATAGGAACCTTAACGTCCAGCTCCGGGTCCACAGGCCCCCTAACGCCCAGCTCCGGAGACCACAGGCCCCCTAACGCCCAGCTTCGGAGACCAGAGGCCCCCTAACCTCCAGCTCTGGGGTCCGCAGGCCCCCTAACGCCTACCATCTGTCCACAGGCCCCCTAACGCCCAGCTCCGGGGACCTCAGGCCCCCTAACGCCCAGCTCCGGATTATCAGGCCCCCTAACGCCTGCCATCGGGTCCATAGGAACCTTAACGCCCAGCTCCGGGTCCACAGGCCCGCTAACGCCAAGCTCCGGAGACCGCAGGCCCCCTAGTGCCCAGCTCCGGGGACCACAGACTCCCTAAAACCCACCATCGATTCCACAGGCCTCCTAACCTCCAGCTCCAAGGTCCACAGGCCCCCTAACGCCCACCATCGTGTCCAGAGGCCCCCTAACGCCCAGCTCCGGGGACCTCAGGCATTCTAACGCCCAGCTCCGAGTCCACAGGACCCCTAACGACCAACTCCGGGACCACAGGCCCCCTAACGACCAGCTCCGAGTCCAGAGGACCCCTAACGCCCACGATCGGGTCCACAGGCCCCCTAACGCCCTACTCCGGGGGACCTCAGACCCCCTAACGCCCAGCTCCGGGTAATCAGGCCCCCTAACGCCTGCCATCGGGTCCATAGGAACCCTAACGCCCAGCTCCGGGGACCTCAGGCCTCCTAACGCCCAGCTCCGGGACCACAGGCCCCCTAACGCCCAGCTCCGGGTCCTCAGGACCCCTAACGCCCACGATCGGGTCCATAGGCCCCTAACGCCCTGCTCCGGGGACCTCAGGCCCCCTAACGCCCAGCTCCGGGTCCTCAGGACCCCTAACGCCCACGATCGGGTCCACAGGCCCCCTAACGCCCTGCTCCGGGGACCTGAGGCCCCCTAACGCCCAGCTCCTGGTCCGCAAGCCCCCTAACACCCACCATCGGATCCACAGGCCCCCTAACGCCCAGCTCCGGGGACCTCAGGCTCCCTGACGCCTACCATCGGGTCCACAGACCCCCTAAAGCCCAGCTCCGGGGACCTCAGGCCCCCTAACGCTCACAATCGGCTCCACAGGCCCCCTAACGCCCAGCTCCGGGGACCACAGGCCCCCTTACGCCTACCATCGGGTCCACCACCCCCTGATGCCCATCTCCGTGTCCACAGGCCCCCTAACGCCTAGCTCCGGGTCCTCCAGCCCCCAAACGCCTACCATCGGGTCCACAGGACCCCTAATCCCAGCTCCAGGTCCACAGGACCCCTAACGCCCAGCCCTGGGACCACAGGACGGCTAACGCTCACCCCGGGGACCACAGGTCCCCTAACGCCTAGCTCCGGGTCCTCAGCCCCCAAACGCCTACCATCCGGTCCACAGGCCCCCTAACGCCCAGCTCCGGGTCCACAGGCCTCCTAACGGCCAGCCCAGGGAACACAGGACCGCTAACGGCAAGAACGGGGACCACAGACCCCCTAACGCCCAGCTCCGGGGACCACAGGCCCCCTTACGCCTACCATCAATACTACAGGCCCCCTAACGCCCAGCTCCGGGTCCACAGGCCCCCTAACGCCCAGATTCGGGTCCTCAGGAGCCCTAACGCCTACCATCTGGCCCACAGGACCCCTAATGCCCAGCTCCGGGTCCTCAGGCCCCGTAACGACCAGCTCCGGGTAAACAGGCCCACCAACGCATACCATCGATTCCATAGGCCCCCTAACGCCCAGCTCCGTGGCCCACAGGCCCCCTAACGCCCAGCTCCGGGGCCCACAGGCCCCCTAACGCCTGCCATCGGGTCCACAGGCCCCTAACGCCCAGCCTTGGGACCACAGGCCGCATAACGCCTACCATCGGGACCTCAGGACCCCTAACCCCAGCTCCGGGGACCACAGGCCCCCTAACGCCCAGCTCCGGGGATCACATGCACCCTATAGCCTACCATAGGGTCCAAAGGCCCACCAAGCGCCCAGATCCGGGGACCACAGGCCCCCTAACGCCCAGCTCCGGGGACCACAGGCCCCCTAACGCCCAGCTCCGGGGACCACAGGCCCCCTAACGCCCAGCTCCGGGGATCACATGCACCCTAAAGCCTACCATAGGGCCCAAGGCCCCCCTAACGCCCAGCTCCTGATCCACAGGGCCCCTAACGCCCAGCTCCGGGGACCACAGGCCCCCTAACGCCCAGCTCCGGGGACCACAGGCCCCCGAACGCCCAGCTCCGGGGATCACATGCACCCTAAAGCCTACCATAGCGTCAAGGCCCCCCTAACGCCCAGCTCCGGATCCACAGGGCCCCTAACGCCCAGCTCCGGGGAACACAGGCCCCCTAACGCTTCCCATCGGGTTCACAAGCCCCCTAACGCCCAGCTCTGGGTCCTGAGGCCCCCTAACGCCCGGCTCCGGGTCCACGGGCCCCCTAATGCCCAGCACTGGGAGCACGGAACCACTAACGCCCACCATCGGGTCCACAGGCCCCCTAACGCCCAGCTCCGGGTCCTCGGGCCCCCTAACGCCCAGCACCGGGACCACGGGACCCCTAACGCCCAGATCGGGGAACACAGGCCCCCTAACGCCAAGCTTCGGGTCCACAGGCCCGCTAAGGCCCAGCTCCACATTCACAGACCCCTCACGCCCATCTCCGGTTCCACAGGCCCCCTCACGCCCAGCTCCGAGTCCACAGGAGCCCTAACGCACAGCTCCGAGTCCACAGGCCCCCTAACGCCGACCATCGGGTCCACAGGCCCCCTAACGCCCAGTTCCGGGGACTTCAGGCCCCCTAACGCCCAGCTCCGGGTCATCAGGCCCCCTAACGCCTGCCATCGGGACCACAGGCCCCATAACGCCCAGCTCCAGGGCCCGCACGCCCCCTAACGTCCATCTCCGGGGACTCAGGTCCCCTAACGCCTACCATCGGGTCCACAGGAACCTTACCGCCCAGCCCGGGGACAACAGGCCCCCTAACGCTTACCATCGGGACCACAGGCCCCATAACGCCCAGCTCCGGGGACCACAGGCCCCCTAACGCCCAGCTCCGGGTTCTCAGGACCCCTAACGCCTACCATCGGGTCCACAGGCCCCCTAACGCCCAGCTCCGGGGACCACAGGCCCCCTTACGCCTACCATCGGGTCCACCACCCCCTGATGCCCATCTCCGTGTCCACAGGCCCCCTAACGCCTAGCTCCGGGTCCTCCAGCCCCCAAACGCCTACCATCGGGTCCACAGGACCCCTAATCCCAGCTCCAGGTCCACAGGACCCCTAACGCCCAGCCCTGGGACCACAGGACGGCTAACGCTCACCCCGGGAACCACAGGTCCCCTAACGCCTAGCTCCGGGTCCTCAGCCCCCAAACGCCTACCATCCGGTCCACAGGCCCCCTAACGCCCAGCTCCGGGTCCACAGGCCTCCTAACGGCCAGCCCAGGGAACACAGGACCGCTAACGGCAAGAACGGGGACCACAGACCCCCTAACGCCCAGCTCCGGGGACCACAGGCCCCCTAACGCCTACCATCAATACTACAGGCCCCCTAACGCCCAGCTCCGGGTCCACAGGCCCCCTAACGCCCAGATTCGGGTCCTCAGGAGCCCTAACGCCTACCATCTGGCCCACAGGACCCCTAATGCCCAGCTCCGGGTCCTCAGGCCCCGTAACGACCAGCTCCGGGTAAACAGGCCCACCAACGCATACCATCGATTCCATAGGCCCCCTAACGCCCAGCTCCGTGGCCCACAGGCCCCCTAACGCCCAGCTCCGGGGCCCACAGGCCCCCTAACGCCTGCCATCGGGTCCACAGGCCCCTAACGCCCAGCCTTGGGACCACAGGCCGCATAACGCCTACCATCGGGACCTCAGGCCCCCTAACCCCAGCTCCGGGGACCACAGGCCCCCTAACGCCCAGCTCCGGGGATCACATGCACCCTATAGCCTACCATAGGGTCCAAAGGCCCCCCAAGCGCCCAGATCCGGGGACCACAGGCCCCCTAACGCCCAGCTCCGGGGACCACAGGCCCCCTAACGCCCAGCTCCGGGGACCACAGGCACCCTAAAGCCTACCATAGGGACCAAGGCCCCCCTAACGCCCAGCTCCTGATCCACAGGGCCCCTAACGCCCAGCTCCGGGGACCACAGGCCCCCTAACGCCCAGCTCCGGGGACCACAGGCCCCCGAACGCCCAGCTCCGGGGACCACAGGCCCCCGAACGCCCAGCTCCGGGGATCACATGCACCCTAAAGCCTACCATAGCGTCAAGGCCCCCCTAACGCCCAGCTCCGGATCCACAGGGCCCCTAACGCCCAGCTCCGGGGAACACAGGCCCCCTAACGCTTCCCATCGGGTTCACAAGCCCCCTAACGCCCAGCTCTGGGTCCTGAGGCCCCCTAACGCCCGGCTCCGGGTCCACGGGCCCCCTAATGCCCAGCACTGGGAGCACGGAACCACTAACGCCCACCATCGGGTCCACAGGCCCCCTAACGCCCAGCTCCGGGTCCTCGGGCCCCCTAACGCCCAGCACCGGGACCACGGGACCCCTAACGCCCAGATCGGGGAACACAGGCCCCCTAACGCCAAGCTTCGGGTCCACAGGCCCGCTAAGGCCCAGCTCCACATTCACAGACCCCTCACGCCCATCTCCGGTTCCACAGGCCCCCTCACGCCCAGCTCCGAGTCCACAGGAGCCCTAACGCACAGCTCCGAGTCCACAGGCCCCCTAACGCCGACCATCGGGTCCACAGGCCCCCTAACGCCCAGTTCCGGGGACTTCAGGCCCCCTAACGCCCAGCTCCGGGTCATCAGGCCCCCTAACGCCTGCCATCGGGACCACAGGCCCCATAACGCCCAGCTCCAGGGCCCGCACGCCCCCTAACGTCCATCTCCGGGGACTCAGGTCCCCTAACGCCTACCATCGGGTCCACAGGAACCTTACCGCCCAGCCCGGGGACAACAGGCCCCCTAACGCTTACCATCGGGACCACAGGCCCCATAACGCCCAGCTCCGGGGACCACAGGCCCCCTAACGCCCAGCTCCGGGTTCTCAGGACCCCTAACGCCTACCATCGGGTCCACAGGCCCCCTAACGCCCAGCTCCGGGGACCACAGGCCCCCTAACGCCCAGCTCCGGGTTCTCAGGACCCCTAACGCCTACCATCGGGTCCACAGGCCCCCTAACGCCCAGCTCCGCGTCCACAGGACCCCTGACGCCCAGCTCCGGGGATCACGGGCCCCCTAACGCCCACTTACGGGGATCACATGCACCCTAACGTCTACCATAGGGTCCACAGGCCACCTAACGCCCAGCTCCGGGGATCACAGGCCCCCTAACGCCAACCATCGGGTCCACAGGCCCCCTAACGCCCAGCTGTGGGTCCTCAGGCCCCCTAACGCCCAGCTCCGGGTCCACGGGAGCCCTAACGCCCTGCACTGGGAGCAGGGGACCGCTAACGCCCACCATCGCGTCCACAGGCCCCCTAACGCCCAGCTCCGGGTCCTCGGGCCCTCTAACGGTCAGCTCCGGGTCCTCAGGCACCCAAACGCCCAGCACCGGGACCACGGGACCCCTAATGCCCAGCCCTGGGTCCACAGGTCCGCAAAGACCTAGCTCCGGGGACCACAGGCCCCCTAACGCCTACCATCCGGTCCACAGGCCCCCTAACACCCAGCTCCGGGTCCAAAGGCGCCCTAACGCCCAGCTCCAGGGACCACAGGCCCCCTAACGCCTACCCTCGGTTTCACAGGCCACCTAACGCCCAGCTCCGGGGACCACAGGCCCCTTAACGCCAACCATCGGGTCCACGGGCCCAATAACGTCCAGCTCCGGGCCCTCAGGCCCCCTAACGCCCACGATCGGGTCCACAGGCCCCCTAACGCCCTGCTCCGGGGACCTCAGGCCCCCTAACGCGCAGCTCCGGGTCATCAGGCCTACTAACGCCTGCCATCGGGTCCATAGGAACCTTAACGTCCAGCTCCGGGTCCACAGGCCCCCTAACGCCCAGCTCCGGAGACCACAGGCCCCCTAACGCCCAGCTCCGAAGACCAGAGGCCCCCTAACACCCACCATCGGGTCCACAGGCCCCCTAACCTCCAGCTCTGGGGTCCGCAGGCCCCCTAACGCCTACCATCTGTCCACAGGCCCCCTAACGCCCAGCTCCGGGGCCCTCAGGCCCCCTAACGCCCAGCTCCGGGTTATCAGGCCCCCTAACGCCTGCCATCGGGTCCATAGGAACCTTAACGCCCAGCTCCGGGTCCACAGGCCCGCTAACGCCAAGCTCCGGAGACCGCAGGCCCCCTAGTGCCCAGCTCCGGGGACCACAGGCACCCTAACACCCACCATCGATTCCACAGGCCCCCTAACCTCCAGCTCCGGGGTCCACAGGCCCCCTAACGCCCACCATCGGGTCCAGAGGCCCCATAACGCCCAGCTCCGGGGACAACAGGCTCCCTAACACCCACCATCGAGTCCACAGGCCACCTAACCTCCAGCTTCGGGATCCACAGGCCCCCTAACGCCTACCATCGGTCCACAGGCCCCCTAACGCCCAGCTCCTGGAACCTCAGGCATCCTAACGCACAGATACGGATCTTAAGGCCCACTAACGCTCACCATCGGCTCCACAGGCCTCCTAACGCCCAGCTCCGGGGACCTCAGGCCTCCTAACGCCCAGCTCCGGGACCACAGGCCCCCTAACGCCCAGCTCCGGGTCCTCAGGACCCCTAACGCCCACGATCGGGTCCACAGGCCCCCTAACGCCCTGCTCCGGGGACCTCAGGCCCCCTAACGCCCAGCTCCGGGTCCTCAGGACCCCTAACGCCCACGATCGGGTCCACAGGCCCCCTAACGCCCTGCTCCGGGGACCTGAGGCCCCCTAACGCCCAGCTCCTGGTCCGCAAGCCCCCTAACACCCACCATCGGATCCACAGGCCCCCTAACGCCCAGCTCCGGGGACCTCAGGCTCCCTGACGCCTACCATCGGGTCCACAGACCCCCTAAAGCCCAGCTCCGGGGACCTCAGGCCCCCTAACGCTCACCATCGGCTCCACAGGCCCCCTAACGCCCAGCTCCGAGGACCACAGGCCCCCTTACGCCTACCATCGGGTCCACCACCCCCTGACGCCACCATCTCCGTGTCCACAGGCCCCCTAACGCCTAGCTCCGGGTCCTCCAGCCCCCAAACGCCTACCATCGGGTCCACAGGACCCCTAATCCCAGCTCCAGGTCCACAGGACCCCTAACGCCCAGCCCTGGGACCAGAGGACCGCTAACGCCCACCCCGGGGACCACAGGTCCCCTAACGCCCAGCTCCGGGGAACACAGGCCCCCTGACGCCTAGCTCCGGGTCCTCAGCCCCCCAAACGCCTACCATCCGGTCCACAGGCCCCCTAACGCCCAGCTCCGGGTCCACAGGACTCCTAACGGCCAGCCCAGGGAACACAGGACCGCTAACGGCAAGAACGGGGACCACAGACCCCCTAACGCCCAGCTCCGGGGACCACAGGCCCCCTAACGCCTACCATCAGTACTACAGGCCCCCTAACGCCCAGCTCCGGGTCCACAGGCCCCCTAACGCCCAGATCCGGGTCCTCAGGAGCCCTAACGCCTACCATCTGGCCCACAGGACCCCTAATGCCCAGATCCGGGTCCTCAGGCCCCGTAACGACCAGCTCCGGGTAAACAGGCCCACCAACGCATACCATCGATTCCATAGGCCCCCTAACGCCCAGCTCCGGGGCCCACAGGCCCCCTAACGCCCAGCTCCGGGGCCCACAGGCCCCCTAACGCCTGCCATCGGGTCCACAGGCCCCTAACGCCCAGCCTTGGGACCACAGGCCGCATAACGCCTACCATCGGGACCTCAGGACCCCTAACCCCAGCTCCGGGGACCACAGGCCCCCTAACGCCCAGCTCCGGGGATCACATGCACCCTATAGCCTACCATAGGGTCCAAAGGCCCCCTAGCGCCCAGCTCCGGATCCACAGGGCCCCTAACGCCCAGCTCCGGGGACCACAGGCCCCCTAACGCCCAGCTCCGGGGACCACAGGCCCCCGAACGCCCAGCTCCGGGGATCACATGCACCCTAAAGCCTACCATAGGGCCCAAGGCCACCCTAACGCCACGCTCCGGATCCACAGGGCCCCTAACGCCCAGCTCCGGGGAACATAGGCCCCCTAACGCTTCCCATCGGGTTCACAAGCCCCCTAACGCCCAGCTCTGGGTCCTCAGGCCCCCTAACGCCCGGCTCCGGGTCCACGGGCCCCCTAATGCCCAGCACTGGGAGCACGGAACCACTAACGCCCACCATCGGGTCCACAGGCCCCCTAACGCCCAGCTCCGGGTCCTCGGGCCCCCTAACGCCCAGCACCGGGACCACGGGACCCCTAACGCCCAGATCGGGGAACACAGGCCCCCTAACGCCCAGCTTCGGGTCCACAGGCCCGCTAAGGCACAGCTCCACATTCACAGACCCCTCACGCCCATCTCCGGTTCCACAGGCCCCCTCACGCCCAGCTCCGAGTCCACAGGAGCCCTAACGCACAGCTCCGAGTCCACAGGCCCCCTAACGCCGACCATCGGGTCCACAGGCCCCCTAACGCCCAGTTCCGGGGACTTCAGGCCCCCTAACGCCCAGCTCCGGGTCATCAGGCCCCCTAACGCCTGCCATCGGGACCACAGGCCCCATAACGCCCAGCTCCAGGGCCCGCACGCCCCCTAACGTCCATCTCCGGGGACTCAGGTCCCCTAACGCCTACCATCGGGTCCACAGGAACCTTACCGCCCAGCCCGGGGACAACAGGCCCCCTAACGCTTACCATCGGGACCACAGGCCCCCTAACGCCCAGCTCCGGGGACCCCAGGCCCCCTAACGCCCAGCTCCGGGTTCTCAGGACCCCTAACGCCTACCATCGGGTCCACAGGCTCCCTAACGCCCAGCTACGGGGACCACAGGCCCCCTAACGCCAACCATCGGGTCCACAGGCCCCCTAACGCCCAGTTCCGGGGACTTCAGGCCCCCTAACGCCCAGCTCCGGGTCATCAGGCCCCCCTAACGCCTGCCATCGGGACCACAGGCCCCATAACGCCCAGCTCCAGGGCCCGCACGCCCCCTAACGTCCATCTCCGGGGACTCAGGTCCCCTAACGCCTACCATCGGGTCCACAGGAACCTTACCGCCCAGCCCGGGGACAACAGGCCCCCTAACGCTTACCATCGGGACCACAGGCCCCCTAACGCCCAGCTCCGGGGACCCCAGGCCCCCTAACGCCCAGCTCCGGGTTCTCAGGACCCCTAACGCCTACCATCGGGTCCACAGGCTCCCTAACGCCCAGCTACGGGGACCACAGGCCCCCTAACGCCCAGCTCCGGGTTCTCAGGACCCCTAACGCCTACCATCGGGTCCACAGGCCCCCTAACGCCCAGCTCCGCGTCCACAGGACCCCTGACGCCCAGCTCCGGGGATCACAGGCCCCCTGACGCCCACTTCCGGGGATCACATGCACCCTAACCTCTACCATAGGGTCCACAGGCCTCCTCACGCCCAGCTCCGGGGATCACAGGCCCCCTAACGCCAACCATCGGGTCCACAGGCCCCCTAACGCCCAGCTCTGGGTCCTCAGGCACCCTAACGCCCAGCTCCGGGTCCACGGGAGCCCTAACGCCCTGCACTGGGAGCAGGGGACCGCTAACGCCCACCATCGCGTCCACAGGCCCCCTAACGCCCAGCTCCGGGTCCTCGGGCCCTCTAACGGCCAGCTCCGGGTCTTCAGGCACCCAAACGCCCAGCACCGGGACCACGGGACCCCTAATGCCCAGCCCTGGGTCCACAGGTCCGCAAAGACCTAGCTCCGGGGACCACAGGCCCCCTAACGCCTACCATCCGGTCCACAGGCCCCCTAACACCCAGCTCCGGGTCCAAAGGCGCCCTAACGCCCAGCTCCAGGGACCACAGGCCCCCTAACGCCTACCATCGGTTTCACAGGCCACCTAACGCCCAGCTCCGGGGACCACAGGCCCCTTAACGCCAACCATCGGGTCCACACGCCCAATAACACCCAGCTCCGGGCCCTCAGGCCCCCTAACGCCCACGATCGGGTCCACAGGCCCCCTAACGCCCAGCTCCGGAGACCACAGGCCCCCTAACGCATACCATCGGGTCCACAGGCCCCCTAACGCCCAGCTCCGGGGGACCACAGGCCCCCTAAGGCCCACCATCGGGTCCACAGGCCCCCTAACCTCCAGCTCCGGTGTCCACCGTCCCCCTAATGCCTACCATTGGTCCACAGGCCCCCTAACGCCCACCTCCTGGAACCTCAGGCATCCTAACGCACAGCTGCGGATCCTAAGGCCCACTAACGCCCACCATCGGCTTCACAGCCCCCTAACGCACAGCTCCGGTGACCTCAGGCCTCCTAACGCCCACCTCCGTGTCCACAGGCGCCCTAACGCCCAGCTCCGGGTCCTCAGGACCCCTAACTCCCAGCTCCGGCTCCTCAGGACCCCTAACACCAAACATCGGGTCCACAGGCCCCCTAACGACGAGCTCCGGGGACCTCAGGCTCCCTGACGCCTACCATCGGGTCCACAGGTACCCTAACGCCCCCTCCGGGGACCTAAGGCCCCCTAACGCACAGCTGCGGATCCTAAGGCCCACTAACGCCCACCTTCTGCTTCACAGGCCCCCTAACGCCCAGCTCCGGAGACCACAGGCCCCCTAACGTCCACCATCGGGTCCACAGGCCCCCTAACGCCCAGCTCCGGGGACCTCAGGCCCCCTAACGCCAAGCTCCTGGTCCGCAAGCCCCCTAACACCCACCATCGGGTCCACAGGCCCCCTAACGCCCAGCTCCCGGAACCTCAGGCTCCCTGACGCCTACCATCGGGTCCACAGACCCCCTAAAGCCCAGCTCCGGGGACATCAGGCCCCCTTACGCCCACCATCGGGTCCACAGGACCCCTAACGCCTGCCATCGGGTCCACAGGCCCCCTGAAGCCCTGATCCGGAGACCACGGGCCCCCTAACGCCCACCATCGGGTCCACAGGCCCCCTAAGGCCCAGCTCCGGAGACCACAGCCCCCTAACGCATACCATCGAGTCCACAGGCCCCCTAAGGCAGAGCTCCGAGACCCCCAGCCCCCCTAACGCCCAGTTCCGGGGACCACAGGCCCCCTAACACCTACCATCGGGTCCGCAAGCCCAAGAACGCCCAGCTCTGGGTCCACAGGCCCCCTAACGCTCAGCTCCGGGAATCACAGGCCCCCTAACGCCTAACATCGGGTCCACAGACACCCTAACGCCCACTGTCGGGTCCACAGGCACTCTAACGCCCAGCTCCGAGGACCTCAGGCCCCCTAATGCCCACCATCGGTCCGCAAGCCCCCTAACGCCCAGCTCCGGGTCCACAGGACCCCTAACGCCCAGCCCAGGGAACACAGAACCGCTAACGGCAAGAACGGGGTCCACAGGCCCCTAACGCACAGCTCCGGGTCCACAGGCCCCCTAACGCCCAGCTCCGGGTCCTCAGGAGCCCTAACGCCTACCATCGGGCCCACAGGCCCCCTAATGCCCAGCTCCGGGTCCTCAGGAGCCCTAACGCCTACCATCGGGCCCACAGGACCCCTAACGCCCAGCTCCGGGTGCACAGGACCCCTAACGTCCAGCTCCGGGGATCACATGCACCCTAAAGCCTACCATAGGGTCCACAGGCCCCCTAACGCCCAGGTCCGGATCCACAGGCCCCCTAACGACCAGCTCCGGGTAAACAGGCCCCGTAACGACCAGCTCCGGGTAAACAGGCCCACCAACGCATACCATCGATTCCATAGGCCCCCTACCGCCCAGCTCCGGGGCCTACAGGCCCCCTAACGCCCAGCTCCGGGTACTCAGGCCCCCTAACGCCTGTAATCGGGTCCACAGGCCCCTAACGCCCAGCCTGGGGACCACAGGCTGCCTAACGCCTGCCATCGGGACCTCAGGCCCCCTAACACCCAGCTCCGGGGACCACAAGCCCCCTAACGGCCAGCTACGAGTTCTCAGGTCCCCTAACGCCTACCATCGGGTCCACAGGCCCCCTACCGCCCATCTCCGGGTCCAGAGGACCCCTGACGTCCAGCGCCGGGCACCACAGGCCCCCTAACGCCCAGCTCCGGGGATCACATGCACCCTAAAGCCTACCATAGGGTCCAAAGGCCCCCTAACGCCTAGCTCCGGATCCACAGGCCCCCTAACGCCCAGCTCCGGGGAACACAGGCCCCCTAACGCTTACCATCGGGTTCACAAGCCCCCTAACGCCCAGCTCTGGGTCCTCAGGCCCCCTAACGCCCAGCTCCGGGTCCACGGGCCCCCTAATGCCCAGCACTGGGAGCACGGAACCAGTAACGTCCACCATCGGGTCCACAGGCCCCCTAACGCCCAGCTCCGCGTCCTCGGGCCCCCTAACGCCCAGCACCGGGACCACGGGACCCCTAACGCCCAGATCGGGGAACACAGGCCCCCTAACGCCCAGCTTCGGGTCCACAGGCCCGCTAAGACCCAGCTCCACATTAACAGACCCCTCACGCCCGTCTCCGGTTCCACAGGTCCCCTCACGCCCAGCTCCGAGTCCACAGGAACCCTAACGCACAGTTCCGAGTCCACAGGCCCCCTAACGCCTACCATCGGGTCCACAGGCCCCCTAACGCCCAGCTCCGGGGACTTCAGGCCCCCTAACGACCAGCCCCGGGGACTTCAGGCCACCTAACGCCTGCCATTGGGACCACAGGCCCCCTAACGCCCAGCTCCAGGGCCCGCACGCCCCCTAACGTCCATCTCCGGGTACTCAGGCCCCTAACGCCTACCATCGGGTCCACAGGAACCTTGCCGCCCAGCCCGGGGACCACAGGCCCCCTAACGCTTACCATCGGGACCACAGGACCCCTAACGCCCAGCTGCGGGGACCACAGGCCCCCTAACGCCCAGCTCCGCGTCCACAGGACCCCTGACGCCCGGCTCCGGGGATGACAGGCCCCCTAACGCCCACCTCCGGGGATCACTTGCACCCTAACCTCTATCATAGGGTCCACAGGCCCCCTCACGCCCAGCTCCGGGGATCACAGGCCCCCTAACGCCAACCATCGGGTCCACAGGCCCCCTAACGCCCAGCTCTGGGTCCTCAGGCCCCCTAACGCCGAGCTCCGGGTCCACGGGAGCCCTAACGCCCTGCACTGGGAGCAGGGGACCCCTAACGATCACCATCGCGTCCACAGGCCCCCTAACGCCCAGCTCCGGGTCCTCGGGCCCTCTAACGGCCAGCTCCGGGTCCTCAGGCACCCAAACGCCCAGCACCGGGACCACGGGACCCCTAATGCCCAGCCCTGGGTCCACAGGCCCGCAAAGACCTAGCTCCGGGGACCACAGGCCCCCTAACGCCTACCATCCGGTCCACAGGCCCCCTAACACCCAGCTCCGGGTCCAAAGGCGCCCTAACGCCCAGCTCCAGGGACCACAGGCCCCCTAACGCCTACCGTCGGTTTCACAGGCCACCTAACGCCCAGCTCCGGGGACCACAGGCCCCTTAACGCCAACCATCGGGTCCACAGGCCCAATAACGCCCAGCTCCAGGTCCTCAGGCCCCCTAACGCCCACGATCGGGTCCACAGGCCCCCTAACGCCCTGCTCCGGGGACCTCAGGCCCCCTAAAGCCCAGCTCCGGGTCATCAGGCCTCCTAACGCCTGCCATCGGGTCCACAGGCCCCCTAACGCCCAGCTGCGGAGACCACAGGCCCCCTAATACCCACCATCGGGTCCACAGGCCCCCTAACCTCCAGCTCCGGGGACCTCAGGCCCCCTAACGCCCAGCTCCGGGTCATCAGGCCAACTAACCCCTGCCATCAGGTCCATAGGAACCCTAACGCCCAGCTCGGGGTCCACAGGCCCCCTAACGCCCAGCTCCGGTGACCACAGGCACCCTAACACCCACCATCGGGTCCACAGGCCCCCTAACCTCCAGCTCCGGGGTCCACAGGCCCCCTAACGCCTACCATCGGGTCCACAGGCACCCTAACGCCCACCTCCTGGAACCTCAGGCATCCTAACGCACAGCTGCGGATCCTAAGGCCCACTAACGGACACCATCGGCTTCACAGCCCCCTAACGCACAGCTCCGGTGACCTCAGGCCTCCTAACGCCCAGCTCCGGGTCCAAAGGGCCCCTAACGACCAACTCCGGGACCACAGGCCCACTAACGCCCAGCTCCGGGTCCTCAGGACCCCTAACGCCCACGATCGGGTCCACAGGCCCCCTAACGCCCTTCTCCGGGGACCTCAGGCCCCCTAACGCCCAGCTCCTGGTCCGCAAGCCCCCTAACACCAAACATCGGGTCCACAGGCCCCCTAACGCCGAGCTCCGGGGACCTCAGGCTCCCTGACGCCTACCATCGGGAGCACAGGCACCCTAACGCCCCCTCCGGGGACCTAAGGCCCCCTAACGCACAGCTGCGGATCCTAAGGCACACTAACGCCCACCATCTGCTTCACAGCCCCCTAACGCCCAGCTCCGGAGTCCACAGGCCCCCTAACGTCCACCATCGGGTTCACAGGCCCCCTAACGCCCTGCTCCGGGGACCTCAGGCCCCCTAACGACCAGCTCCTGATCCGCAAGCCCCCTAACACCCGCCATCGGGTCCACAGGCCCCCTAACGCCCAGCTCCCGAGACCTCAGGCTCCCTGACGCCTACCATCGGGTCCACAGATCCCCTAAAGCCTAGCTCCGGGGACATCAGGCCCCCTAACGCCCACCATCGTGTACACAGGCCCCTAACGCCTGCCATCGGGTCCACAGGCCCCCTAAAGCCCAGATCCGGAGACCACGGGCCCCCTAACGCCCACCACCGGGTCCACAGGCCCCCTAACGCCCAGCTCCGGAGATCACAGGCCCCCTAACGTCCACCATCGGGTCCACAGGCCCCCTAACGCACTGCTCCGGGGACCTCAGGCCCCCTAACGCCCAGTTCCTGGTCCACAAGCCCCCTAACACCCACCATCGGGTCCACAGGCCCCCTAACGCCCAGCTCCGGGGACCACAGGCCCTCTAACGCCCATCATCGTGTCCACAGGCTCCCTAAAGCCTTCCATCGGGTCCACAGGCCCCCCCTAACGCCCAGCTCCGGGTCCAAAGGCCCCCTAACGCCCAGCTCCGGAGACCACAGGCCCCCTAACGCATACCACCGGGTCCACAGGCCCCCTAACACCCAGCTCCGGGGACCACAAGCCCCCTAACGGCCAGCTACGAGTTCTCAGGTCCCCTAACGCCTACCATCGGGTCCACAGGCCCCCTACCGCCCATCTCCGGGTCCAGAGGACCCCTGACGTCCAGCGCCGGGCACCACAGGCCCCCTAACGCCCAGCTCCGGGGATCACATGCACCCTAAAGCCTACCATAGGGTCCAAAGGCCCCCTAACGCCTAGCTCCGGATCCACAGGCCCCCTAACGCCCAGCTCCGGGGAACACAGGCCCCCTAACGCTTACCATCGGGTTCACAAGCCCCCTAACGCCCAGCTCTGGGTCCTCAGGCCCCCTAACGCCCAGCTCCGGGTCCACGGGCCCCCTAATGCCCAGCACTGGGAGCACGGAACCAGTAACGTCCACCATCGGGTCCACAGGCCCCCTAACGCCCAGCTCCGCGTCCTCGGGCCCCCTAACGCCCAGCACCGGGACCACGGGACCCCTAACGCCCAGATCGGGGAACACAGGCCCCCTAACGCCCAGCTTCGGGTCCACAGGCCCGCTAAGACCCAGCTCCACATTAACAGACCCCTCACGCCCGTCTCCGGTTCCACAGGTCCCCTCACGCCCAGCTCCGAGTCCACAGGAACCCTAACGCACAGCTCCGAGTCCACAGGCCCCCTAACGCCTACCATCGGGTCCACAGGCCCCCTAACGCCCAGCTCCGGGGACTTCAGGCCCCCTAACGCCCAGCTCCGGGGACTTCAGGCCCCCTAACGCCTGCCATTGGGACCACAGGCCCCCTAACGCCCAGCTCCAGGGCCCGCACGCCCCCTAACGTCCATCACCGGGTACTCAGGCCCCCTAACGCCTACCATCGGGTCCACAGGAACCTTGCCGCCCAGCCCGGGGACCACAGGCCCCCTAACGCTTACCATCGGGACCACAGGACCCCTAACGCCCAGCTGCGGGGACCACAGGCCCCCTAACGCCCAGCTCCGCGTCCACAGGACCCCTGACGCCCGGCTCCGGGGATGACAGGCCCCCTAACGCCCACCTCCGGGGATCACATGCACCCTAACCTCTATCATAGGGTCCACAGGCCCCCTCACGCCCAGCTCCGGGGATCACAGGCCCCCTAACGCCAACCATCGGGTCCACAGGCCCCCTAACGCCCAGCTCTGGGTCCTCAGGCCCCCTAACGCCCAGCTCCGGGTCCACGGGAGCCCTAACGCCCTGCACTGGGAGCAGGGGACCCCTAACGCCCACCATCGCGTCCACAGGCCCCCTAACGCCCAGCTCCGGGTCCTCGGGCCCTCTAACGGCCAGCTCCGGGTCCTCAGGCACCCAAACGCCCAGCACCGGGACCACGGGACCCCTAATGCCCAGCCCTGGGTCCACAGGCCCGCAAAGACCTAGCTCCGGGGACCACAGGCCCCCTAACGCCTACCATCCGGTCCACAGGCCCCCTAACACCCAGCTCCGGGTCCAAAGGCGCCCTAACGCCCAGCTCCAGGGACCACAGGCCCCCTAACGCCTACCGTCGGTTTCACAGGCCACCTAACGCCCAGCTCCGGGGACCACAGGCCCCTTAACGCCAACCATCGGGTCCACAGGCCCAATAACGCCCAGCTCCAGGTCCTCAGGCCCCCTAACGCCCACGATCGGGTCCACAGGCCCGCTAACGCCCAGCTCCGGGTCCAAAGGCCCCCTAACGCCCAGCTCCGGAGACCACAGGCCCCCTAACGCATACCACCGGGTCCACAGGCCCCCTAACGCCCAGCTCCGGGGACCACAGGCCCCCTAACACCCACCATCGGGTCCACAGGCCCCATAACGCCCAGCTCCCGGGACCTCAGGCCCCCTAATGCCCAGCTCCGGGTCCACAGGCCCCATAACGCCCAGCTCCAGGTCCTCACACCCCCAAACGCCTTCCATCGGTCCACAGGCCCCCTAACGCCCACCTCCTGGAACCTCAGGCATCCTAACGCACAGCTGCGGATCCTAAGGCCAACTAACGCCCACCATCGGCTTCACAGCCCCATAACGCACAGCTCCGGTGACCTCAGGCCTCCTAACGCCCACCTCCGGGTCCACAGGCCCCCTAACGCCCAGCTCCGGGTCCTCAGGACCCCTAACACCAAACATCGGGTCCACAGGCCCCCTAACGACGAGCTCCGGGAACCTCAGGCTCCGTGACGCCTACCATCGGGTCCACAGGTACCCTAACGCCCCCTCCGGGGACCTAAGGCCCTTAAGGCACAGCTGCGGATCCTAAGGCCCACTAACGCCCACCATCTGCTTCACAGGCCCCCTAACGCCCAGCTCCGGAGACCACAGGCCCCCTAACGTCCACCATCGGGTCCACAGGCCCCCTAACGCCCTGCTCCGGGGACCTCAGGCCCCCTAACGCCAAGCTCCTGGTCCGCAAGCCCCCTAACACCCACCATCGGGTCCACAAGCCCCCTAACGCCCAGCTCCCGGAACCTCAGGCTCCCTGACGCCTGCCATCGAGTCCACAGACCCCCTAAAGCTCAGCTCCGGGGGACATCAGGCCCCCTTACGCCAACCATCGGGTCCACAGGACCCCTAACGCCTGCCATCGGGTCCACAGGCCCCCTAAAGCCCAGATCCGGAGACCACGGGCCCCCTAACGCCCACCATCGGGTCCACAGGCCCCCTAACGCCCAGCTCCGGAGACCACAGGCCCCCTAACGCATACCATCGAGTCCACAGGCCCCCTAAGGCAGAGCTCCGAGACCCCCAGCCCCCCTAACGCCCAGTTCCGGGGACCACAGGCCCCCTAACACCTACCATCGGGTCCGCAAGCCCAAGAACGCCCAGCTCTGGGTCCACAGGCCCCCTAACGCTCAGCTCCCGGGATCACAGGCCCCCTAACGCCTAACATCGGGTACACAGGCACCCTAACGCCCAATGTCGGGTCCACAGGCACCCTAACGCCCAGCTCCGAGGACCTCAGGCCCCCTAATGCCCACCATCGGTCCACAAGCCCCCTAACGCCCAGCTCCGGGTCCACAGGACCCCTAACGCCCAGCCCAGGGAACACAGAACCGCTAACGGCAAGAACGGGGTCCACAGGCCCCTAATGCCCAGCTCCGGGTCCACAGGCCCCCTAACGCCCAGCTCCGGGTCCACAGGCCCCCTAACGCCCAGCTCCGGGTCCTCAGGAGCCCTAACGCCTACCATCGGGCCCACAGGCCCCCTAATGCCCAGCTCCGGGTCCTCAGGAGCCCTAACGCCTACCATCGGGCCCACAGGCCCCCTAACGCCCAGCTCCGGGTGCACAGGACCCCTAACGTCCAGCTCCGGGGATCACATGCACCCTAAAGCCTACCATAGGGTCCACAGGCCCCCTAACGCCCAGCTCCGGATCCACAGGCCCCCTAACGACCAGCTCCGGGTAAACAGGCCCCGTAACGACCAGCTCCGGGTAAACAGGCCCACCAACGCATACCATCGATTCCATAGGCCCCCTAACGCCCAGCTCCGGGCCCCACAGGCCCCCTAACGCCCAGCTCCGGGTACTCAGGCCCCCTAACGCCCGGCTCCGGGTCCACGGGCCCCCTAATGCCCAGCACTGGGAGCACGGAACCAGTAACGCCCACCATCGGGTCCACAGGCCCCCTAACGCCCAGCTCCGGGTCCTCGGGCCCCCTAACGCCCAGCACCGGGACCACGGAACCCCTAACGCCCAGATCGGGGAACACAGGCCCCCTAACGCCCAGCTTCGGGTCCACAGGCCCGCTAAGGCCCAGCTCCACATTCACAGACCCCTCACGCCCATCTCCGGTTCCACAGGCCCCCTCACGCCCAGCTCCGAGTCCACAGGAGCCCTAACGCACAGCTCCGAGTCCACAGGCCCCCTAACGCCTACCATCGGGTCCACAGGCCCCCTAACGCCCAGTTCCGGGGACTTCAGGCCCCCTAACGCCCAGCTCCGGGTCATCAGGCCCCCTAACGCCTGCCATCGGGACCACAGGCCCCATAACGCCCAGCTCCAGGGTCCGCACGCCCCCTAACGTCCATCTCCGGGGACTCAGGCCCCCTAACGCCTACCATCGGGTCCACAGGAACCTTACCGCACAGCCCGGGGACAACAGGCCCCCTAAAGGTTACCATCGGGACCACAGGCCCCCTAACGCCCAGCTCCGGGGACCACAGGCCCCCTAACGCCCAGCTCCGGGTTCTCAGGACCCCTAACGCCTACCATCGGGTCCACAGGCCCCTAACGCCCAGCTCCGCGTCCACAGGACCCCTGACGCCCAGCTCCGGGGATCACAGGCCCCCTAACGCCCACTTCCGGGGATCACATGCACCCTAACGTCTACCATAGGGTCCACAGGCCCCCTCACGCCCAGCTCCAGGGATCACAGGCCCCCTAACGCCAACCATCGGGTCCACAGGCCCCCTAACGCCCAGCTCTGGGTCCTCAGGCCCCATAACGCCCAGCTCCGGGTCGACGGGAGCCCTAACGCCCTGCACTGGGAGCAGGGGACCCCTAACGCCCACCATCGCGTCCACAGGCCCCCTAACACCCAGCTCCGGGTCCAAAGGCGCCCTAACGCCCAGCTCCAGGGACCACAGGCCCCCTAACGCCTGCCGTCGGTTTCACAGGCCACCTAACGCCCAGCTCCGGGGACCACAGGCCCCTTAACGCCAACCATCGGGTCCACAGGCCCAATAACGCCCAGCTCCGGGCACTCAGGCCCCCTAACGCCCACGATCGGGTCCACAGGCCCCCTAACGCCCTGCTCCGGAGACCACAGGCCCCCTAGTGCCCAGCTCCGGGGACCACAGGCCCCCTGACGCCCAGCTCCGGAGACCAGAGGCCCCCTAACACCCACCATCGGGTCCACAGGCCCCCTAACCTCCAGCTCTGGGGTCCGCAGGCGCCCTAACGCCTACCATCTGTCCACAGGCCCCCTAACGCCCAGCTCCGGGGACCTCAGGCCCCCTAACGCCCAGCTCCGGGTTATTAGGCCCCCTAACGCCTGCCATCGGGTCCATAGGAACCTTAACGCTCAGCTCGGGGTCCACAGGCCCGCTAACGCCAAGCTCCGGAGACCGCAGGCCCCCTAGTGCCCAGCTCCGGGGACCACAGGCACCCTAACACCCACCATCGATTCCACAGGCCCCCTAACCTCCAGCTCCGGGGTCCACAGGCCCCCTAACGCCCACGATCGGGTCCAGAGGCCCCCTAACGCCTAGCTCCGGGGACCTCAGGCATCCTAACGCCCAGCTCCGAGTCCACAGGACCCCTAACGACCATCTCTGGGACCACAGGCCCCCTAACGACCAGCTCCGAGTCCTCAGGACCCCTAACGCCCACGATCGGGTCCACAGGCCCCCTAACGCCCTACTCCGGGGACCTCAGACCCCCTAACGCCCAGCTCCGGGTAATCAGGCCCCCTAACGCCTGCCATCGGGTCCATAGGAACCCTAATGCCCAGATCCGGGTCCACAGGCCCCCTAACGCCCAGCTACGGAGACCACAGGCCCCCTAACGCCCACCATCGAGTCCACAGGCCACCTAACCTCCAGCTCCGGGATCCACAGGGCCCCTAACGCCTACCATCGGTCCACAGGCCCCCTAACGCCCAGCTCCTGGAACCTCAGGCATCCAAACGCACAGATACGGATCTTAAGGCCCACTAACGCTCACCATCGGCTCCACAGGCCCCCTAACGCCCAGCTCCGGGGACCTCAGGCCTCCTAACGCCCAGCTCCGGGACCACAGGCCCCCTAACGCCCAGCTCCGGGTCCTCAGGACCCCTAACGCCCACGATCGGGTCCACAGGCCCCCTAACGCCCTGCTCCGGGGACCTCAGGCCCCCTAACGCCCAGCTCCGGGTCCTCAGGACCCCTAACGCCCACGATCGGGTCCACAGGCCCCCTAACGCCCTGCTCCGGGGACCTGAGGCCCCCTAACGCCCAGCTCCTGGTCCGCAAGCCCCCTAACACCCGCCATCGGATCCACAGGCCCCCTAACGCCCAGCTCCGGGGACCTCAGGCTCCCTGACGCCTACCATCGGGTCCACAGACCCCCTAAAGCCCAGCTCCGTGGACCTCAGGCCCCCTAACGCTCACCATCGGCTCCACAGGCCCCCTAACGCCCAGCTCCGGGGACCTCAGGCCTCCTAACGCCCAGCTCCGGGACCACAGGCCCCCTAACGCCCAGCTCCGGGTCCTCAGGACCCCTAACGCCCACGATCGGGTCCACAGGCCCCCTAACGCCCTGCTCCGGGGACCTCAGGCCCCCTAACGCCCAGCTCCGGGTCCTCAGGACCCCTAACGCCCACGATCGGGTCCACAGGCCCCCTAACGCCCTGCTACGGGGACCTGAGGCCCCCTAACGCCCAGCTCCTGGTCCGCAAGCCCCCTAACACCCACCATCGGGTTCACAAGCCCCCTAACGCCCAGCTCTGGGTCCTCAGGCCCCCTAACGCCCGGCTCCGGGTCCACGGGCCCCCTAATGCCCAGCACTGGGAGCACGGAACCACTAACGCCCCACCATCGGGTCCACAGGCCCCCTAACGCCCAGCTCCGGGTCCTCGGGCCCCCTAACGCCCAGCACCGGGACCACGGGACCCCTAACGCCCAGATCGGGGAACACAGGCCCCCTAACGCCCAGCTTCGGGTCCACAGGCCCGCTAAGGCCCAGCTCCACATTCACAGACCCCTCACGCCCATCTCCGGTTCCACAGGCCCCCTCACGCCCAGCTCCGAGTCCACAGGAGCCCTAACGCACAGCTCCGAGTCCACAGGCCCCCTAACGCCCAGTTCCGGGGACTTCAGGCCCCCTAACGCCCAGCTCCGGGTCATCAGGCCCCCTAACGCCTGCCATCGGGACCACAGGCCCCATAACGCCCAGCTCCAGGGCCCGCACGCCCCCTAACGTCCATCTCCGGGGACTCAGGTCCCCTAACGCCTACCATCGGGTCCACAGGAACCTTACCGCCCAGCCCGGGGACAACAGGCCCCCTAACGCTTACCATCGGGACCACAGGCCCCCTAACGCCCAGCTCCGGGGACCACAGGCCCCCTAACGCCCAACTCCGGGTTCTCAGGACCCCTAACGCCTACCATCGGGTCCACAGGCCCCCTAACGCCCAGCTCCGCGTCCACAGGACCCCTGACGCCCAGCTCCGGGGATCACAGGCCCCCCTAACGCCCACTTCCGGGGATCACATGCACCCTAACGTCTACCATAGGGTCCACAGGCCCCCTCACGCCCAGCTCTGGGGATCACAGGCCCCCTAACGCCAACCATCGGGTCCACAGGCCCCCCTAACGCCCAGCTCTGGGTCCTCAGGCCCCTAACGCCCAGCTCCGGGTCCACGGGAGCCCTAACGCCCTGCACTTGGAGCAGGGGACCCCTAACGCCCACCATCGCGTCCACAGGCCCCCTAACGCCCAGCTCCGGGTCCTCGGGCCCTCTAACGGCCAGCTCCGGGTCCTCAGGCACCCAAACGCCCAGCACCGGGACCACGGGACCCCTAATGCCCAGCCCTGGGTCCACAGGTCCGCAAAGACCTAGCTCCGGAGACCACAGGCCCCCTAACGCCTACCATCCGGTCCACAGGCCCCCTTATACCCAGCTCCGGGTCCAAAGCCGCCCTAACGCCCAGCTCCAGGGACCACAGGCCCCCTAACGCCTACCGTCGGTTTCACAGGCCACCTAACGCCCAGCTCCGGGGACCACAGGCCCCTTAACGCCAACCATCGAGTCCACAGGCCCAATAACGCCCAGCTCCGGGCCCTCAGGCCCCCTAACGCCCACGATCGGGTCCACAGGCCCCCTAACGCCCTACTCCGGGGACCTCAGACCCCCTAACGCCTAGCTCCGGGTAATCAGGCTCCCTAACGCCTGCCATCGGGTCCATAGGAACCCTAACGCCCAGATCCTGGTCCACAGGCCCCCTAACGCCCAGCTACGGAGACCACAGGCCCCCTAACGCCCAGCTCCGGGGGCAACAGGCTCCCTAACACCCACCATCGAGTCCACAGGCCACCTAACATCCAGCTCCGGGGTCCACAGGCCCCCTAACGCCTACCATCGGTCCACAGGCCCCCTAACGCCCAGCTCCTGGAACCTCAGGCATCCTAACGCACAGATACGGATCTTAAGGCCCACTAACGCTCACCATCGGCTCCACAGGCCCCCTAACGCCCAGCTCCGGGGACTTCAGGCCTCCTAACGCCCAGCTCCGGGACCACAGGCCCCCTAACGCCCAGCTCCGGGTCCTCAGGACCCCTAACGCCCACGATCGGGTCCACAGGCCCCCTAACGCCCTGCTCCGGGGACCTCAGGCCCCCTAACGCCCAGCTCCGGGTCCTCAGGACCCCTAACGCCCAGCTCCGGGTCCACAGGCCCCCTAACGCCCTGCTACGGGGACCTGAGGCCCCCTAACGCCCAGCTCCTGGTCCGCAAGCCCCCTAACACCCACCATCGGATCCACAGGCACCCTAACGCCCAGCTCCGGGGACCTCAGGCTCCCTGACGCCTACCATCGGGTCCACAGACCCCCTAAAGTCCAGCTCCGGGGACCTCAGCCCCCTAACGCTCACCATCGGCTCCACAGGCCCCCTAACGCCCAGCTCCGGGGACCACAGGCCCCCTTACGCCTACCATCGGGTCCACCACCCCCTGACGCCACCATCTCCGTGTCCACAGGCCCCCTAACGCCTAGCTCCGGGTCCTCCAGCCCCCAAACGCCTACCATCGGGTCCACAGGACCCCTAATCCCAGCTCCAGGTCCACAGGACCCCTAACGCCCAGCCCTGGGACCAGAGGACCGCTAACGCCCACCCCGGGGACCACAGGTCCCCTAACGCCCAGCTCCGGGGAACACAGGCCCCCTGACGCCTAGCTCCGGGTCCTCAGCACCCAAACGCCTACCATCCGGTCCACAGGCCCCCTAACGCCCAGCTCCGGGTCCACAGGACTCCTAACGGCCAGCCCAGGGAACACAGGACCGCTAACGGCAAGAACGGGGACCACAGACCCCCTAACGCCCAGCTCCGGGGACAACAGGCCACCTAACGCCTACCATCAGTACTACAGGCCCCCTAACGCCCAGCTCCGGGTCCACAGGCCCCCTAACGCCCAGATCCGGGTCCTCAGGAGCCCTAACGCCTACCATCTGGCACACAGGACCCCTAATGCCCAGCTCCGGGTCCTCAGGCCACGTAACGACCAGCTCCGGGTAAACAGGCCCACCAACGCATACCATCGATTCCATAGGTCGCCTAACGCCCAGCTCCGGGGCCCACAGGCGCCCTAACGCCCAGCTCCGGGGCCCACAGGCCCCCTAACGCCCAGCTCCGGGGCCCACAGGCCCCCTAACGCCTGCCATCGGGTCCACAGGCCCCTAACGCCCAGCCTTGGGACCACAGGCCGCATAACGCCTACCATCGGGACCTCAGGCCCCCTAACACCCAGCTCCGGGGACCACAGGCCCCCTAACGCCCAGCTCCGGGGATCACATGCACCCTATAGCCTACCATAGGGTCCAAAGGCCCCCTAACGCCCAGCTCCGGATCCACAGGGCCCCTAACGCCCAGCTCCGGGGACCACAGGCCCCCGAACGCCCAGCTCCCGGGATCACATGCACCCTAAAGCCTACCATAGGGCCCAAGGCCCCCCTAACGCCCAGCTCCGGATCCACAGGGCCCCTAACGCCCAGCTCCGGGGAACACAGGCCCCCTAACGCTTACCATCGGGTTCACAAGCCCCCTAACGCCCAGCTCTGGGTCCTCAGGCCCCCTAACGCCCGGCTCCGGGTCCACGGGCCCCCTAATGCCCAGCACTGGGAGCACGGAACCACTAATGCCCACCATCGGGTCCACAGGCCCCCTAACGCCCAGCTCCGGGTCCTCGGGCCCCCTAACGCCCAGCACCGGGACCACGGGACCCCTAACGCCCAGATCGGGGAACACAGGCCCCCTAACGCCCAGCTTCGGGTCCACAGGCCCGCTAAGGCCCAGCTCCACATTCACAGACCCCTCACGCCCATCTCCGGTTCCACAGGCCCCCTCACGCCCAGCTCCGAGTCCACAGGAGCCCTAACGCACAGCTCCGAGTCCACAGGCCCCCTAACGCCCAGTTCCGGGGACTTCAGGCCTCCTAACGCCCAGCTCCGGGTCATCAGGCCCCCTAACGCCTGCAATCGGGACCACAGGCCCCATAACGCCCAGCTCCAGGGCCCGCACGCCCCCTAACGTCCATCTCCGGGGACTCAGGTCCCCTAACGCCTACCATCGGGTCGACAGGAACCTTACGGCCCAGCCCGGGGACAACAGGCCCCCTAACGCTTACCATCGGGACCACAGGCCCCCTAACGCCCAGCTCCGGGGACCACAGGCCCCCTAACGCCCAGCTCCGGGTCCTCAGGCCCCCTAACGCCCACGATCGGGTCCACAGGCCCCCTAACGCCCTACTCCGGGGACCTCAGACCCCCTAAAGCCCAGCTCCGGGTATCAGGCCCCCTAACGCCTGCCATCGGGTCCATAGGAAACCTAACGCCCAGATCCGGGTCCACAGGCCCCCTAACGCCCAGCTCCGGAGACCACAGGCCCCCTAACGCCCAGCTCCGGGGACCGCAGGCCTCCTAACGCCCAGCTCCGGGACCACAGGCCACCTAACCTCCAGCTCCGGGGTCCACAGGCCCCCTAACGCCTACCATCGGTCCACAGGCCCCCTAACGCCCAGCTCCGGGGCCCACAGGCCCCCTAACGCCTGCCATCGGGTCCACAGGCCCCTAACGCCCAGCCTTGGGACCACAGGCCGCCTAACGCCTACCATCGGGACCTCAGGCCCCCTAACCCCAGCTCCGGGGACCACAGGCCCCCTAACACCCAGTTCCGGGGATGACATGCACCCTATAACCTACCATAGGGTCCAAAGGACCCCTAGAGCCCAGCTCCGGATCCACAGGGCCCCTAACGACCAGCCTTGGGACCACAGGCCGCCTAACGCCTACCATCGGGACCTCAGGCCCCCTAACCCCAGCTCCGGGGACCACAGGCCCCCTAACACCCAGTTCCGGGGATGACATGCACCCTATAACCTACCATAGGGTCCAAAGGCCCCCTAGCGCCCAGCTCCGGATCCACAGGGCCCCTAACGCCCAGCTCCGGGGACCACAGGCCCCCGAACGCCCAGCTCCCGGGATCACATGCACCCTAAAGCCTACCATAGGGCCCAAGGCCCCCCTAACGCCCAGCTCCGGATCCACAGGGCCCCTAACGCCCAGCTCCGGGGAACACAGGCCCCCTAACGCTTACCATCGGGTTAACAAGCCCCCTAACGCCCGGCTCCGGGTCCACGGGCCCCCTAATGCCCAGCACTGGGAGCACGGAACCACTAACGCCCACCATCGGGTCCACAGGCCCCCTAACGCCCAGCTCCGGGTCCTCGGGCCCCCTAACGCCCAGCACCGGGACCACGGGACTCCTAACGCCCAGATCGGGGAACACAGGCCCCCTAACGCCCAGCTTCGGGTCCACAGGCCCGCTAAGGCCCAGCTCCACATTCAAAGACCCCTCACGCCCATCTCCGGTTCCACAGGCCCCCTCACGCCCAGCTCCGAGTCCACAGGAGCCCTAACGCACAGCTCCGGGTCATCAGGCCTCCTAACGCCTGCCATCGGGTCCATAGGAACCTTAACGTCCAGCTGCGGGTCCACAGGCCCCCTAACGCCCAGCTCCGGAGACCACAGGCCCCCTAACGCCCAGCTCCGGAGACCAGAGGCCCCCTAACGCCTACCATCGGGTCCACAGGCCCCCTAACCTCCAGCTCTGGGGTCCGCAGGCCCCCTAACGCCTACCATCTGTCCACAGGCCCCCTAACGCCCAGCTCCGGGGACCTCAGGCCCCCTAACGCCCAGCTCCGGGTTATCAGGCCCCCTAACGCCTGCCATCGGGTCCATAGGAACCTTAACGCCCAGCTCCGGGTCCACAGGCCCGCTAACGCCAAGCTCCGGAGACCGCAGGCCCCCTAGTGCCCAGCTCCGGGGACCACAGGCACCCTAACACCCACCATCGATTCCACAGGCCCCCTAACCTCCAGCTCCGGGGTCCACAGGCCCCCTAACGCCCACCATCGGATCCAGAGGCCCCCTAACGCCCAGCTCCGGGGACCTCAGGCATCCTAACGCCCAGCTCCGAGTCCACAGGACCCCTAACGACCAGCTCCGGGACCACAGGCCCCCTAACGACCAGCTCCGAGTCCTCAGGACCCCTAACGCCCACGATCGGGTCCACAGGCCCCCTAACACCCTACTCCGGGGACCTAAGACCCCCGAACGCCCAGCTCCGGGTAATCAGGCCCCCTAACGCCTGCCATCGGGTCCATAGGAACCCTAACGCCCAGATCCGGGTCGACAGGCCCCCTAACGCCCAGCTACGGAGACCACTGGCCCCCTAACGCCCAGCTCCGGGGGCAACAGGCTCCCTAACACCCACCATCGAGTCCACAGGCCACCTAACCTCCAGCTCCGGGGTCCACAGGCCCCCTAACGCCTACCATCGGTCCACAGGCCCCCTAACGCCCAGCTCCTGGAACCTCAGGCATCCTAACGCACAGATACGGATCTTAAGGCCCACTAACGCTCACCATCGGCTCCACAGGCCCCCTAACGCCCAGCTCCGGGGACCTCAGGCCTCCTAACGCCCAGCTCCTGGTCCGCAAGCCCCCTAACACCCACCATCGGATCCACAGGCCCCCTAACGCCCAGCTCCGGGGACCTCAGGCTCCCTGACGCCTACCATCGTGTCCACAGACCCCCTAAAGCCCAGCTCCGGGGACCTCAGGCCCCCTAACGCCCAGCTCCTGGTCCGCAAGCCCCCTAACACCCACCATCGGATCCACAGGCCCCCTAACGCCCAGCTCCGGGGACCTCAGGCTCCCTGACGCCTACCATCCGGTCCACAGACCCCCTAAAGCCAAGCGCCGGGGACCTCAGGCCCCCTAACGCTCACCATCGGCTCCACAGGCCCCCTAACGCCCATCTCCGGGGACCACAGGCCCCCTTACGCCTACCATCGGGTCCACCACCCCCTGACGCCCATCTCCGTGTCCACAGGCCCCCTAACGCCTAGCTCCGGGTCCTCCAGCCCCCAAACGCCTACCATCGGGTCCACAGGACCCCTAATCCCAGCTCCAGGTCCACAGGACCCCTAACGCCCAGCCCTGGGACCAGAGGACCGCTAACGCCCACCCCGGGGACCACAGGTCCCCTAACGCCCAGCTCCGGGGAACACAGGCCCCCTGACGCCTAGCTCCGGGGAACACAGGCCCCAAACGCCTACCATCCGGTCCACAGGCCCCCTAACGCCCAGCTCCGGGTCCACAGGACTCCTAACGGCCAGCCCAGGGAACACAGGACCGCTAACGGCAAGAACGGGGACCACAGACCCCCTAACGCCCAACTCCGGGGACCACAGGCCCCCTAACGCCTACCATCAGTACTACAGGCCCCCTAACGCCCAGCTCCGGGTCCACAGGCCCCCTAACGCCCAGATCCGGGTCCTCAGGAGCCCTAACGCCTACCATCTGGCCCACAGGACCCCTAATGCCCAGCTCCGGGTCCTCAGGCCCCGTAACGACCAGCTCCGGGTAAACAGGCCCACCAACGCATACCATCGATTCCATAGGCGCCCTAACGCTCAGCTCCGGGGCCCACAGGCCCCCTAACGCCCAGCTCCGGGGCCCACAGGCCCCCTAACGCCTACCATCGGTTTCACAGGCCACCTAACGCCCAGCTCCGGGGACCTCAGGCCCCCTAACGCCCAGCACCGGGACCACGGGACCCCTAATGCCCAGCCCTGGGTCCACAGGTCCGCAAAGACCTAGCTCCGGGGACCACTGGCCCCCTAACGCCTACCATCCGGTCCACAGGCCCCCTTATACCCAGTTCCGGATCCAAAGGCGCCCTAACGCCCAGCTCCAGGGACCACAGGCCCCCTAACGCCTACCATCGGTTTCACAGGCCACCTAACGCCCAGCTCCAGGGACCACAGGCCCCTTAACGCCAACCATCGGGTCCACAGGCCCAATAAGGCCCAGCTCCGGGCCCTCAGGCCCCCTAACGCCCACGATCGGGTCCACAGGCCCCCTAACGCCCTGCTCCGGGGACCTCAGGCCCCCTAACGCCCAGCTCCGGGTCATCAGGCCTCCTAACGCCTGCCATCGGGTCCATAGGAACCTTAACGTCCAGCTCCGGGTCCACAGGCCCCCTAACGCCCAGCTCCGGAGACCAGAGGCCCCCTAACACCCACCATCGGGTCCACAGGCCCCCTAACCTCCAGCTCTGGGGTCCGCAGGCCCCCTAACGCCTACCATCTGTCCACAGGCCCCCTAACGCCCAGCTCCGTGGACCTCAGGCCCCCTAACGCCCAGCTCCGGGTTATCAGGCCCCCTAACGCCTGCCCTCGGGTCCATAGGAACCTTAACGCCCAGCTCCGGGTCCACAGGCCCGCTAACGCCAAGCTCCGGAGACCGCAGGCCCCCTAGCGCCCAGCTCCGGGGACCACAGGCACCCTAACACCCACCATCGATTCCACAGGCCCCCTAACCTCCAGCTCCGGGGACCTCAGGCATCCTAACGCCCAGGTCCGAGTCCACAGGACCCCTAACGACCAGCTCCGGGACCACAGGCCCCCTAACGACCAGCTCCGAGTCCTGAGGACCCGTAACGCCCACGACCGGGTCCACAGGCCCCCTAACGCCCCTACTCCGGGGACCTCAGACCCCCTAACGCCCAGCTCCGGGTAATCAGGCCCCCTAACGCCTGCCATCCGGTCCATAGGAACCCTAACGCCCAGCTACGGAGACCACAGGCCCCCTAACGCCCAGCTACGGAGACCACAGGCCCTCTAACGCCCAGCTCCGGGGACAACAGGCTCCCTAACACCCACCATCGATTCCACAGGCCACCTAACCTCCAGCTCCGCGGTCCACAGGCCCCCTAACGCCTACCATCGGTCCACAGGCCCCCTAACGCCCAGCTCCTGGAACCTCAGGCATCCTAACGCACAGATACGGATCTTAAGGCCCACTAACGCTCACCATCGGTTCCACAGGCCCCCTAAGGCCCAGCTCCGGGGACCTAAGGCCTCCTAACGCCCAGCTCCGGGACCACAGGCCCCCTAACGCCCAGCTCCGGGTCCTCACGACCCCTAACGCCCACGATCGGGTCCACAGGCCCCCTAACGCCCTGCTCCGGGGACCTGAGGCCCCCTAACGCCCAGCTCCTGGTCCGCAAGCCCCCTAACACCCACCATCGGATCCACAGGCACCCTAACGCCCAGCTCCGGGGACCTCAGGCTCCCTGACGCCTACCATCGGGTGCACAGACCCCCTAAAGCCCAGCTCCGGGGACCTCAGGCCCCCTAACGCTCACCATCGGCTCCACAGGCCCCCTAACGCCCAGCTCCGGGGACCACAGGCCCCCTTACGCCTACCATCGGGTCCACCACCCCCTGACGCCCATCTCCGTGTCCACAGGCCCCCTAACGCCTACCTCCGGGTCCTCCAGCCCCCAAACGCCTACCATCGGGTCCACAGGACCCCTAATCCCTGCTCCAGGTCCACAGGACCCCTAACGCCCAGCCCTGGGACCAGAGGACCGCTAACGCCCACCCCGGGGACCACAGGTCCCCTAACGCCCAGCTCCGGGGAACACAGGCCCCCTGACGCCTAGCTCTGGGTCCTCAGCCCCCAAACGCCTACCATCCGGTCCACAGGCCCCCTAACGCCCAGCTCCGGGTCCACAGGACTCCTAACGGCCAGCCCAGGGAACACAGGACCGCTAACGGCAAGAACGGGGACCACAGACCCCCTAACGCCCAGCTCCGGGGACCACAGGCCCCCTAACGCCTACCATCAGTACTACAGGCCCCCTAACGCCCAGCTCCGGGTCCACAGGCCCCCTAACGCCCAGATCCGGATCCTCATGAGCCCTAACGCCTACCATCTGGCCCACAGGCCCCCTAATGCCCAGCTCCGGGTCCTCAGGCCCCGTAACGACCAGCTCCGGGTAAACAGGCCCACCAACGCATACCATCGATTCCATAGGCCCCCTAACGCCCAGCTCCGGGGCCCACAGGCCCCCTAACGCCCAGCTCCGGGGATCACATGCACCCTATAGCCTACCATAGGGTCCAAAGGCCCCCTAACGCCCAGCTCCGGATCCACAGGGCCCCTAACGCCCAGCTCCGGGGACCACAGGCCCCCGAACGCCCAGCTCCGGGGATCACATGCACCCTAAAGCCTACCATAGGGCCCAAGGCCCCCCTAACGCCCAGCTCCGGATCCACAGGGCCCCTAACGCCCAGCTCCGGGGAACACAGGCCCCCTAACGCTTACCATCGGGTTCACAAGCCCCCTAACGCCCAGCTCTGGGTCCTCAGGCCCCCTAACGCCCGGCTCCGGGTCCACGGGCCCCCTAATGCCCAGCACTGGGAGCACGGAACCACTAACGCCCACCATCGGGTCCACAGGCCCCCTAACGCCCAGCTCCGGGTCCTCGGGCCCCCTAACGCCCAGCACCGGGACCACGGGACCCCTAACGCCCAGTTCCGGGGACTTCAGGCCCCCTAACGCCCAGCTCCGGGTCATCAGGCCCCCTAACGCCTGCCATCGGGACCACAGACCCCATAACGCCCAGCTCCAGGGCCCGCACGCCCCCTAACGTCCCTCTCTAGGGACTCAGGCCCCCTAACGCCTACCATCGGGTCCACAGGAACCTTACCGCCCAGCCCGGGGACAACAGGCCCCCTAACGCTTACCATCGGGACCACAGGCCCCATAACGCCCAGCTCCGGGTTCTCAGGACCCCTAACGCCTACCATCGGGTCCACAGGCCCCCTAACGCCCAGCTCCGGGGACCACAGGCCCCCTAACGCCCAGCTCCGGTTCTGAGGACCCCTAACGCCTACCATCGGGTCCACAGGCCCCCTAACGCCCAGCTCCGCGTCCACAGGACCCCTGACGCCCAGCTCCGTGGATCACAGGCCCCTTAACGCCCACTTACGGGGATCACATGCACCCTAACGTCTACCATAGGGTCCACAGGCCCCGTCACGCTCAGCTCCGGGGATCACAGGCCCCCTAACGCCAACCATCGGGACCACAGGCCCCCTAACGCCCAGCTCTGGGTCCTCAGGCACCCTAACGCCCAGCTCCGGGTCCACGGGAGCCCTAACGCCCTGCATTGGGAGCAGGGGACCCGTAACGCCCACCATCGCGTCCACAGGCCCCCTAACGCCCAGCTCCGGGTCCTCGGGCCCTCTAACGGCCAGCTCCGGGTCCTGAGGCACCCAAACGCCCAGCACCGGGACCACGGGACCCCTAATGCCCAGCCCTGGGTCCACAGGTCCGCAAAGACCTAGCTCCGGGGACCACAGGCCCCCTAACGCCTACCATCCGGTCCACAGGCCCCCTAACACCCAGCTCCGGGTCCAAAGGCGCCCTAACGCCCAGCTCCAGGGACCACAGGCCCCCTAACGCCTACCCTCGGTTTCACATGCCACGTAACGCTCAGCTCTGGGTCCTCAGGCCCCCTAACGCCCAGCTCCGGGTCCACGGGAGCCCTAACGCCCTGCACTGGGAGCAGGGGACCCCTAACGCCCACCATCGCGTCCACAGGCCCCCTAACGCCCAGCTCCGGGTCCTCGGGCCCTCTAACGGCCAGCTCCGGGTCCTCAGGTACCCAAACGCCCAGCACCGGGACCACGGGACCCCTAATGCCCAGCCCTGGGTCCACAGGTCCGCAAAGACCTAGCTCCGGGGACCACAGGCCCCCTAACGCCTACCATCCGGTCACAGGCCCCCTAACACCCAGCTCCGGGTCCAAAGGCACCCTAACGCCCAGCTCCATGGACCACAGGCCCCCTAACGCCTAACATCGGTTTCACAGGCCACCTAACGCCCAGCTCCGGGGACCACAGGCCCCTTAACGCCAAGAATCGGGTCCACAGGCCCAATAACGCCCAGCTCCGGGTCCTCACGACCCCTAACGCCCACGATCGGGTCCACAGGCCCCCTAACGCCCTGCTCCGGGGACCTGAGGCCCCCTAACGCCCAGCTCCTGGTCCGCAAGCCCCCTAACACCCACCATCGGATCCACAGGCACCCTAACGCCCAGCTCCGGGGACCTCAGGCTCCCTGACGCCTACCCATCGGGTCCACAGACTCCCTAAAGCCCAGCTCCGGGGACCTCAGGCCCCCTAACGCTAACCATCGGCTCCACAGGCCCCCTAACGCCCAGCTCGGGGACCACAGGCCCCCTTACGCCTACCATCGGGTCCACCACCCCCTGACGCCCATCTCCGTGTCCACAGGCCCCCTAACGCCTAGCTCCGGGTCCTCCAGCCCCCAAACGCCTACCATCGGGTCCACAGGACCCCTAATCCCTGCTCCAGGTCCACAGGACCCCTAACGCCCAGCCCTGGGACCAGAGGACCGCTAACGCCCACCCCGGGGACCACAGGTCCCCTAACGCCCAGCTCCGGGGAACACAGGCCCCCTGACGCCTAGCTCCGGGTCCTCAGCCCCCAAACGCCTACCATCCGGTCCACAGGCCCCCTAACGCCCAGCTCCGGGTCCACAGGACTCCTAACGGCCAGCCCAGGGAACACAGGACCGCTAACGGCAAGAACGGGGACCACAGACCCCCTAACGCCCAGCTCCGGGGACCACAGGCCCCCTAACGCCTACCATCCGGTCCACAGGCCCCCTAACGCCCAGCTCCGGGTCCACAGGCCCCCTAACGCCCAGATCCGGATCCTCAGGAGCCCTAACGCCTACCATCGGGCCCACAGGCTCCCTAATGCCCAGCTCCGGGTCCTCAGGCCCCGTAACGACCAGCTCCGGGTAAACAGGCCCACCAACGCATACCATCGATTCCATAGGCCCCCTAACGCCCAGCTCCGGGGCCCACAGGCCCCCTAACGCCCAGCTCCGGGGATCACATGCACCCTATAGCCTACCATAGGGTCCAAAGGCCCCCTAACGCCCAGCTCCGGATCCACAGGGCCCCTAACGCCCAGCTCCGGGGACCACAGGCCCCCGAACGCCCAGCTCCGGGGATCACATGCACCCTAAAGCCTACCATAGGGCCCAAGGCCGCCCTAACGCCCAGCTCCGGATCCACAGGGCCCCTAACGCCCAGCTCCGGGTCCACGGGAGCCCTAACGCCCTGCACTGGGAGCAGGGGACCCCTAACGCCCACCATCGCGTCCACAGGCCCCCTAACGCCCAGCTCCGGGTCCTCGGGCCCTCTAACGGCCAGCTCCGGGTCCTGAGGCACCCAAACGCCCAGCACCGGGACCACGGGACCCCTAATGCCCAGCCCTGGGTCCACAGGTCCGCAAAGACCTAGCTCCGGGGACCACAGGCCCCCTAACGCCTACCATCCGGTCCACAGGCCCCCTAACACCCAGCTCCGGGTCCAAAGGCGCCCTAACGCCCAGCTCCAGGGACCACAGGCCCCCTAACGCCTACCATCGGTTTCACATGCCACCTAACGCTCAGCTCTGGGTCCTCAGGCCCCCTAACGCCCAGCTCCGGGTCCACGGGAGCCCTAACGCCCTGCACTGGGAGCAGGGGACCCCTAACGCCCACCATCGCGTCCACAGGCCCCCTAACGCCCAGCTCCGGGTCCTCGGGCCCTCTAACGGCCAGCTCCGGGTCCTCAGGTACCCAAACGCCCAGCACCGGGACCACGGGACCCCTAATGCCCAGCCCTGGGTCCACAGGTCCGCAAAGACCTAGCTCCGGGGACCACAGGCCCCCTAACGCCTACCATCCGGTCCACAGGCCCCCTAACACCCAGCTCCGGGTCCAAAGGCGCCCTAACGCCCAGCTCCAGGGACCACAGGCCCCCTAACGCCTACCATCGGTTTCACAGGCCACCTAACGCCCAGCTCCGGGGACCACAGGCCCCTTAACGCAAACCATCGGGTCCACAGGCCCAATAACGCCCAGCTCCGGGCCCTCAGGCCCCCTAACGCCCACGATCGGGTCCACAGGCCCCCTAACGACCAGCTCCGGGGACCTCAGGCCCCCTAACGCCCAGCTCCGGGTCATCAGGCCTCCTAACGCCTGCCTTGGGGTCCATAGAAACCTTAACGTCCAGCTCCGGGTCCACAGGCCCCGGAACGCACAGCTCCGGAGACCACAGGCCCCCTAACGCCCAGCTCCGGAGACCAGAGGCCCCCTAACACCCACCATCGGGTCCACAGGCCCCCTAACCTCCAGCTCTGGGGTCCGCAGGCCCCCTAACGCCTACCATCTGTCCACAGGCCCCCTAACGCCCAGCTCCGGGGACCTAAGGCCCCCTAACGCCCAGCTCCGGGTTATCAGGCCCCCTAACGCCTGCCATCGGGTCCATAGGAACCTTAACGCCCAGCTCCGGGTTCACAGGCCCGCTAACGCCAAGCTCCGGAGACCGCAGGCCCCCTAGCGCCCAGCTCCGGGGACCACAGGCACCCTAACACCCACCATCGATTCCACAGGCCCCCTAACCTCCAGCTCCGGGGTCCACAGGCACCCTAACGCCCACCATCGGGTCCAGAGGCCCCCTAACGCCCAGCTCCGGGGACCTCAGGCATCCTAACGCCCAGCTCCGAGTCCACAGGACCCCTAACGACCAGCTCCGGGACCACAGGCCCCCTAACGACCAGCTCCGAGTCCTCAGGACCCCTAACGCTCACGATCGGGTCCACAGGCCCCCTAACGCCCTACTCCGGGGAACTCAGACCCCCTAACGCCCAGCTCCGGGTAATGAGGCCCCCTAACGCCTGCCATCGGGTCCATAGGAATCCTAACGCCCAGCTACGGAGACCACAGGCCCCCTAACGCCCAGCTACGGAGACCACAGGCCCTCTAACGCCCAGCTCCGGGGACAACAGGCCCCCTAACGCCTACCATCGGTCCACAGGCCCCCTAACGCCCAGCTCCTGGAACCTCAGGCATCCTAACGCACAGATACGGATCTTAAGGCCCACTAACGCTCACCATCGGCTCCACAGGCCCCCTAACGCCCAGCTCCGGGGACCTCAGGCCTCCTAACGCCCAGCTCCGGGACCACAGGCCCCCTAACGCCCAGCTCCGGGTCCTCAGGACCCCTAACGCCCACGATCGGGTCCACAGGCCCCCTAACGCCCTGCTCCGGGGACCTCAGGCCCCCTAACGCCCAGCTCCGGGTCCTCACGACCCCTAACGCCCACGATCGGGTCCACAGGCCCCCTAACGCCCTGTTCCGGGGACCTGAGGCCCCCTAACGCCCAGCTCCTGGTCCGCAAGCCCCCTAACACCCACCATCGGATCCACAGGCACCCTAACGCCCAGCTCCGGGGACCTCAGGCTCCCTGACGCCTACCATCGGGTCCACAGACCCACTAAAGCCCAGCTCCGGGGACCTCAGGCCCCCTAACGCTCACCATCGGCTCCACAGGCCCCCTAACGCCCAGCTCCGGGGACCACAGGCCCCCTTACGCCTACCATCGGGTCCACCACCCCCTGACGCCCATCTCCCTGTCCACAGACCCCCTAACGCCTAGCTCCGGGTCCTCCAGCCCCCAAACGCCTACCATCGGGTCCACAGGACCCCTAATCCCAGCTCCAGGTCCACAGGACCCCTAAAGCCCAGCCCTGGGACCAGAGGACCGCTAACGCCCACCCCGGGGACCACAGGTCCCCTAACGCCCAGCTCCGGGGAACACAGGCCCCCTGACGCCTAGCTCCGGGTCCTCAGCCCCCAAACGCCAACCATCCGGTCCACAGGCCCCCTAACGCCCAGCTCCGTGTCCACAGGACTCCTAACGGCGAGCCCAGGGAACACAGGACCGCTAACGGCAAGAACGGGGACCACAGACCCCCTAACGCCCAGCTCCGGGGACCACAGGCCCCCTAACGCCTACCATCCGGTCCACAGGCCCCCTAACGCCCAGCAACGGGTCCACAGGCCCCCTAACGCCCAGATCCGGATCCTCAGGAGCCCTAACGCCTACCATCGGGCCCACAGGCCCCCTAATGCCCAGCTCCGGGTCCTCAGGCCCCGCGACGACCAGCTCCGGGTAAACAGGCCCACCAACGCATACCATCGATTCCATAGGCCCCCTAACGCCCAGCTCCGGGGCCCACAGGCCCCCTAACGCCCAGCTCCGGGGATCACATGCACCCTATAGCCTACCATAGGGTGCAAAGGCCCCCTAACGCCCAGCTCCGGATCCACAGGGCCCCTAACGCCCAGCTCCGGGGACCACAGGCCCCCGAACGCCCAGCTCCAGGGATCACATGCACCCTAAAGCCTACCATAGGGCCCAAGGCCCCCCTAACGCCCAGCTCCGGATCCACAGGGCCCCTAACGCCCAGCTCCGGGGAACACAGGCCCCCTAACGCTTACCATCGGGTTCACAAGCCCCCTAACGCCCAGCTCTGCGTCCTCACGCCCCCTAACGCCCCGCTCCGGGTCCACGGGCCCCCTAATGCCCAGCACTGGGAGCACGGAACCACTAACGCCCACCATCGGGTCCACAGGCCCCCTAACGCCCAGCTCCGGGTCCTCGGGCCCTCTAACGCCCAGCACCGGGACCACGGGACCCCTAACGCCCAGATCGGGAAACACAGGCCCCCTAACGCCCAGCTTCGGGTCCACAGGCCCGCTAAGGCCCAGCTCCACATTCACAGACCCCTCACGCCCATCTCCGGGTCCACAGGCCCCCTCACGCCCAGCTCCGAGTCCACAGGAGCCCTAACGCACAGCTCCGAGTCCACAGGCCCCCTAACGCCTACCATCGGGTCCACAGGCCCCCTAACGCCCAGTTCCGGGGACTTCAGACACCCTAACGCCCAGCTCCGGGTCATCAGGCCCCCTAACGCCCAGCTCCGGGTCATCAGGCCCCCTAACGCCTGCCATCGGGAGCACAGGCCCCATAACGCCCAGCTCCAGGGCCCGCACGCCCCCTAACGTCCATCTCCGGAGACTCAGGCCCCCTAACGCCTACCATCGGGTCCACAGGAACCTTACCGCCCAGCCCGGGGACAACAGGCCCCCTAACGCTTACCATCGGGACCACAGGCCCCCTAACGCCCAGCTCCGGGGACCACAGGCTCCCTAAGGCCCAGCTCCGGGTTCTCAGGACCCCTAACGCCTACCATCGGGTCCACAGGCCCCCTAACGCCCAGCTCCGCGTCCACAGGACCCCTGACGCCCAGCTCCGGGGATCACAGGCCCCCTAACGCCCACTTACGGGGATCACATGCACCCTAACGTCTACCATAGGGTCCACAGGCCCCCTCACGCCCAGCTCCGGGGATCACAGGCCCCCTAACGCCAACCATCGGGTCCACAGGCCCCCTAACGCCCAGCTCTGGGTCCTCAGGCCCCCTAACGCCCAGCTCCGGGTCCACGGGAGCCCTAACGCCCTGCACTGGGAGCAGGGGACCCCTAACGCCCACCATCGCGTCCACAGGCCCCCTAACGCCCAGCTCCGGGTCCTCGGGCCCTCTAACGGCCAGCTCCGGGTCCTCAGGAACCCAAACGCCCAGCACCGGGACCACGGGACCCCTAATGCCCAGCCCTGGGTCCACAGGTCCGCAAAGACCTAGCTCCGGGGACCACAGGCCCCCTAACGCCTAAAATCCGGTCCACAGGCCCCCTAACACCCAGCTCCGGGTCCAAAGGCGCCCTGACGCCCAGCTCCAGGGACCACAGGCCCCCTAACGCCTACCATCGGTTTCACAGGCCACCTAACGCCCAGCTCCGGGGACCACAGGCCCCTTAACGCCAACCATCGGGTCCACAGGCCCAATAACGCCCAGCTCCGGGCCCTCAGGCCCCCTAACGCCCACCATCGGGTCCACAGGCCCCCTAACGACCAGCTCCGGGGACGTCAGGCCCCCTAACGCCCAGCTCCCGGTCATCAGGCCTCCTAACGCCTGCCATCGGGTCCATAGGAACCTTAACGTCCAGCTCCGGGTCCACAGGCCGCCTAACGCCCAGCTCCGGAGACCACAGGCCCCCTAACGCCCAGCTCCGGAGACCAGAGGCCCCCTAACACCCACCATCGGGTCCACAGGCCCCCTAACCTCCAGCTCTGGGGTCCGCAGGCCCCCTAACGCCTACCATCTGTCCACAGGCCCCCTAACGCCCAGCTCCGGGGACCTCAGGCCCATAACGCCCAGCTCCGGGTTATCAGGCCCCCTAACGCCTGCCATCGGGTCCATAGGAACCTTAACGCCCAGCTCCGGGTCCACAGGCCCGCTAACGCTAAGCTCCGGAGACCGCAGGCCCCCTATCGCCCAGCTCCGGGGACCACAGGCACCCTAACACCCACCATCGATTTCACAGGCCCCCTAACCTCCAGCTCCGGGGTCCACAGGCCCCCTAACGCCCACCATCGGGTCCAGAGGCCCCCTAACGCCCAGCTCCGGGGACCTCAGGCCCCCTAACGCCCATCTCCGGGGTCCACAGGCCCCCTAACGCCCACCATCGGGTCCAGAGGTCCCCTAACGCCCAGCTCCGGGGATCTCAGGCCCCCTAACGCCCAGCTCCGGGGACCTCAGGCCCCCTAACGCCCATCATCGGGTCCAAAGGCCCCTAACGACCAGCTCCGGGGCCCACAGGCCCCCTATCGCCTAGCATCGGGGTCACAGGACCCCTAACGCCCAGCTCCGGGTCCACAGGCCCTCTAACGCTCAGCTCCGGGGACTACAGGCCCCCTAACGCCTACCATCCGGTCCACAGACCCCCTTACACCCAGCTCTGGGACCACTGGCCTCCTGACGCCCATCTCAAGGGACCACAGGCTCCCTGAAGCCTAACATCGGTTTCACAGGCCCCCTAACGCCCAGCTCCGGGGACAACAGGCCCCTTAACGCCAACCATCGGGTCCACAGGCCCAATAACGCTCAGCTCCAGGGACCAAAGGCCCCCTAACGCCCACCATCGGGTCCACAGGACCCCTAACGCCCAGCTCCGGGGACCTCAGGCCTCCTAACGCACATCATCGAGTCCAAAGGCCCCTAACGCCCAGCTCCGGGGCCCACAGGCCCCCTAACGACTAGCATCGGGTTCACAGGCCCCCTAACGCCCAGCTCCGGGTCCACAGGCCCTCTAACGCTCAGCTCCGGGGACTACAGGCCCCCTAACACCTACCATCCGGTCCACAGACCCCCTAAAACCCAGCTCCGGGACCACTGGCCCCCTAACGCCCAACTCCAGGGACCACAGGCCCCCTAAAGCCTAACGTCGGTTTCACAGGCCCCCTAACGCCCAGCTCCGGGGACAACAGGACCCTTAACGCCAACCATCGGGTCCAAAGGCCAAATAACACTCAGCTCAAGGGACCAAAGGCCCCCTAACGCCTACCATCGGGTCCACAGGACCCCTAACGCCCAGCTCCGTGTCCACAGGCCCCCTAACTCTCAGCTCCGGGGACCACAGGCCCGCTAACGCCTACCATGTGGTCCACAAGCTCCCTAACGCCAAGCCCCGGGACCTCAGGCCCCCTACCGCCCAGCTCCGAGTCCACAGGCCGCCTAACGCCCAGCTCCGGAGACCTCAGGCTCCCTAACTCCTACCATCGAGTACACAGGACCCCTAACTCCCAGCTCCGGGGACCACAGGACCCCTAACGCCCACCATCGGCTCCACAGGCCCCCTTACGCCCACCATCGGGACCAGAAGCCCCCTAACACCCACCATCGGGTCCACAGGCCCCCCAACGCCCAGCTCCGGGGACGACAGGCCCTCTAACACCTAGCATCGGATCCACAGGCCCCCTAACGCCCAGGTCCGGGGACCTCAGGCCCCGTAACGCCCACCATCGTGTGCACAGGCCCCCTAAAGCCTACCATCGGGTCCACAGGCCCCGTAACGCCCAGCTCCGGGTCCACAGGCACCCTAAAGCCCAGCTCCGGAAACCACAGGCCTCCTAACGCCCAGCTCCGAGTCCACAGGCCCCCTAACGACCATCATCGGATCCACAGGCCCTTAACGCCCAGGTCCGAGAACCTTAGACCCCCTAACACTTATCATCGGGTTCGCAAGCCCCCTAACGCCCACCTCCGGGGACCTCAGGACTCCTAAGGACCACCATCGGGTCCACAGGCCCCCTAACGCCCAGCGCCGGGTCCACAGGCCCCCTAACGCCTACCATCGGGTCCATAGGCCCCCTAACGCCCACCATCGGCTCCACAGGCACCCTAACGCCCAGCTCCGGGGACCTCAGGCCCCCTATCGCCCCCCATCGGGTCCACAGGCCCCTAACGCTCAGCTCCGGGTCCACAAGCCCCCTAACGCTCAGCTCCGGGGACCACAGGCCTCCTCACGCCTACGATCGGGTCCACAGGCACCCTAACGCCCAGCTCCGGGACCACAGGACCCCTAACGCCCAGTCCAGGGACCACAGGACCGCTAACGCCCACCCCGGGGACCACAGGTCCCCTAACGCCCAGCTCCGGGGATCACAGGCACCCTAACACCTACCATCAGGAACACAAGCCCCCTAACACCCAGGTCCGGGGACCACAGGCCCCTAACGCCCAGCTCCGGGGACCTCAGGCTTCCTAATGCCTACCATCGGGTCCACAGGCCCCTTAGCGCCCAGCTCCGTGGAACTCAGGCCCCCTAACGCCCAGCTCCGTGTCCACAGCGCCCGTAGCGCCCAGCTCCGGGAACCACAGGCCCCCTAACGCCTACCATCGGGTCCACAGGCCCCCTAACGCCCAGCTCCGGGAACCACAGGCCCCCTAACGCCTACCATCGGGTCCACAGGCCCCCTAACGCCCAGCTCCGGGGACCTCAGGCCACCTAACGCCCACCATCGGGTCCACAGGCCCCCTAACGCCCAGCTCCGGGTCCACGGGCCGCCTAACACCCAGGACCGGGACCATAGGACCCCTAACACCCAGCCCGGGAACGACAGGCCCCCTAATGTCCAACTCAGGGTCCACAGGACCCCTAATGCCCAGCTCCGGGTCCTCAGGCCCCTTAACGCCCAGCCCGGGGACCACAGGACCTCTAACGCCCAGCTCCGGGTCCTGCGGTCCCCTAACGCCTACTACCGGGACCTCAGGCTCCCTAAAATCCAGCTCCCGGTCCACTGGCCCCCTAACGCCCAGCTCCAGGGACCACAGGCCCCCTAACGCCTACCATCGGTTTCACAGGCCCCCTAACGCCCAGCTCCGGGGACCACAGGCCCCCTAACGCCTACGATCGGGTCCACAGGCACCCTAACGCCCAGCTCCAGGTCCACAGGACCCCTAACGCCCAGTCCAGGGACCACAGGATCGCTAACGCCCACTCCGGGGACCACAGGTCCCCTAACGCCCAGCTCCGGGGATCACAGGCCCCCTAACACCTACAATCAGGACCACAAGCCCCCTAACACCCAAGTCCGGGGACCTCAGGCCCCCTAACGCACAGCTCCGGGTCCTCAGGCCCCTTATGGCCCCCATTCGAGTCCACAGGCCCCCTAACGCCCAGCTCCGGGCCCACAGGCCCGCAAACACCTAGCTCCGTGTCCTCGGGCCCCGTAACGACCAGCTCCGGGTCCTCTTTCACCCAAACGCCCAGCACCGGGATCACAGGACCCCTAACGCCCAGCCCTGGGAACACAGGCCCCCTAACGCCCAGCTCCGGGTCCACAGGCCCGCTAACGCCCAGCTCCGCGTCCTCAGGCCCCCAAAGCCCTGCCATCGGGGCCACAGGACATCTAACGCTCACCTCCGGGTCCACAGGACCCCTAACGCCCAGCTCCGTGTCCTCAGGCCCCCCAAACGCCTGCCATCGGGACCACAAGCCCCCTAACGCCCAGCTCCGGGGACCACAGGCCCAATAACGCCCAGCTCCGGGGATCACATGCACCCTAACGCCTACCATAAGGTCCACAGGCCCCCTAACGCCCAGCTCCGGGGAACACAGGCCCCCTAACGCTTATCATCGGGTCCACAGGCCCCCTAACGCCTACCATCGGGTCCATAGGCACCCTAACGCCCAGCTCCGGGGACCTCAGGCCCCTTATCGCCCCCCATCGGGTCCACAGGCCCCCTAACGTCAAGCTCCGGGTCCACAAGACCCCTAACGCTCAGCTCCGGGGACCACAGGCCCCCTAACGCCTACGATCGGGTCCACAGGCACCCTAACGCCCAGCTCCAGGTCCACAGGACGCCTAACGCCCAGTCCAGGGACCACAGGACCGCTAACGCCCACTCCGGGGACCACAGGTCCCCTAACGCCCAGCTCCGGGGATCACATGCACCCTAACGCCTACCATAGGGTGCACAGGCCCCCTAACGCCCAGCTCTGGATCCACAGGCCCCCTAACGCCCAGCTCCGGGGAACACAGGCCCCCTAACGCTTATCATCGAATCCACAGGCCCCCTAACGCCCAGCTCCGGGGACCTCAGGCTCCCTGACGCCTACCACCGGCTCCACAGACCCCCTAAAGCCCAGCTCCGGGGACTTCAGGCCCACTAACGCCCACCATCGGGTGCACAGGCCCCCTAACGCCTGCCATCGGGTCCACAGGCCCCCTAAAGCCCAGCTCCGGAGACCACAGGCCCCCTAACGCCCATCATCGGATCCACAGGCCCTTAACGCCCAGGTCCGAGAACCTGAGACCCCCTAACACTTATCATCGGGTTCACAAGCCCCCTAACGCCCAGCTTCGGGGACCTCAGGACTCCTAACGACCACCATCGGGTCCACATGCCCCCTAACGCCCAGCGCCGGGTCCAGAAGCCCCCTAACGCCCACCATCGGCTCCACAGGCACCCTAACGCCCAGCTCCGGGGACCTCAGGCCCCCTATCGCCCCCCATCGGGACAACAGGCCCCCTAACGCTCAGCTCCGGGTCCACAAGCCCCCTAACGCTCAGCTCCGGGGACCACAGGCCCCCTCACGCCTACGATCGGGTCCACAGGCACCCTAACGCCCAGCTCCGGGACCACAGGACCCCTAACGCCCAGTCCAGGGACCACAGGACCGCTAACGCCCACCCCGGGGACCACAGGTCCCCTAACGCCCAGCTCCGGGGATCACAGGCACCCTAACACCTACCATCAGGAACACAAGCCCCCTAACACCCAGGTCCGGGGACCACAGGCCCCCTAACGCCCAGTTCCGGGGACCTCAGGCCTCCTAATGCCTACCATCGGGTCCACAGGCCCCTTAGCGCCCAGCTCCGTGGAACTCAGGCCCCCTAACGCCCAGCTCCGTGTCCACAGCGCCCGTAGCGCCCAGCTCCGGGAACCACAGGCCCCCTAACGCCTACCATCGGGTCCACAGGCCCCCTAAGGTCCAACTCCGGGACCTCAGGCCACCTAACGCCCACCATCGGGTCCACAGGCCCCCTAACGCCCAGCTCCGGGTCCACGGGCCGCCTAACACCCAGGACCGGGACCATAGGACCCCTAACACCCAGCCCGGGGACGACAGGCCCCCTAATGCCCAGCTCAGGGTCCACAGGACCCCTAATGCCCAGCTCCGGGTACTCAAGCCCCTTAACGCCCAGCACGGGGACCACAGGACCCCTAACGCCCAGCTCCGGGTCCTCGGGCCTCCCAACGCCCAGCTCCGGGTCCTCGGGCACCCAAACGCCCAGCACCGGGACCACGGGACCCCTAATGCCCAGCCCTGGGTCGACAGGTCCGCAAAGACCTAGCTCCGGGGACCACTGGCCCCCTAACGCCTACCATCCGGTCCACAGGCCCCCTTATACCCAGCTCCGGATCCAAAGGCGCCCTAACGCCCAGCTCCAGGGACCACAGGCCCCCTAACGCCTACCATCGGTTTCACAGGCCACCTAACGCCCAGCTCCGGGGACCACAGGCCCCTTAACGCCAACCATCGGGTCCACAGGCCCAATAACGCCCAGCTCCGGGCCCTCAGGCCCCTAACGCCCACGATCGGGTCCACAGGCCCCCTAACGCCCTGCTCCGGGGACCTCAGGCCCCCTAACGCCCAGCTCCGGGTCATCAGGCCTCCTAACGCCTGCCATCGGGTCCATAGGAACCTTAACGTCCAGCTCCGGGTCCACAGGCCCCCTAACGCCCAGCTCCGGAGACCACAGGCCCCCTAAACGCCCAGCTCCGGAGACCACAGGCCCCCTAACACCCACCATCGGGTCCACAGGCCCCCTAACCTCCAGCTCTGGGGTCCGCAGGCCCCCTAACGCCTACCATCTGTCCACAGGCCCCTAACGCCCAGCTCCGGGGACCTCAGGCCCCCTAACGCCCAGCTCCGGGTTATCAGGCCCCCTAACGCCTGCCATCGGGTCCATAGGAACCTTAACGCCCAGCTCCGGGTCCACAGGCCCGCTAACGCCAAGCTCCGGAGACCGCAGGCCCCCTAGTGCCCAGCTCCGGGTCCACAGGCCCTCTAACGCTCAGCTCCGGGGACCACAGGCCGCCTAACGCCTAACATCGGGTCCACAGGCCCCCTAACGCCCAGCTCCTGGGACCTCAGGCCTCCTAACGCCCAGCTCCGTGTCCACAGGCCCCGTAACGACCAGCTCCGGGTCCACAGGCCCCCTAACGCCCAGCTCCGGGTCCTCAGGAGCCCTAACGCCTACCATCGGGCCCACTGGCCCCCTAATGCCCAGCTCCGGGTCCTCAGGAGCCCTAACGCCTACCATCGGGCCCACAGGCCCCCTAGTGCCCAGCTCCGGGTCCTCAGGCCCCGTAACGACCAGCTCCGGGTAAACAGGCCCACCAACGCATACCATCGATTCCATAGGCCCCCTAACGCCCAGCTCCGGGGCACACAGGCCCCCTAACGCCTAGCTCCGGGGCCCACAGGCCCCCTAACGCCCAGCTCCGGGGCCCACAGGCCCCCTAACGCCTGCCATCGGGTCCACAGGCCCCTAACGACCAGCCTGGGGACCACAGGCCGCCTAACGCCTACCATCGGGACCTCAGGCCCCCTAACCCCAGCTCCGGGGCCCACAGGCCCCCAAACGCCCAGCTCCGGGGATCACATGCACCCTATAGCCTACCATAGGGTCCAAAGGCCCCCTAACGCCCAGCTCCGGATCCACAGGGCCCCTAACGCCCAGCTCCGGGGACCACAGGCCCCCGAACGCCCAGCTCCGGGGATCACATGCACCCTAAAGCCTACCATAGGGCCCAAGGCCCCCCTAACGCCCAGCTCCGGATCCACAGGGCCCCTAACGCCCAGATCCGGGGAACACAGCCCCGTAACGCTTGCCATCGGGTTCACAAGCCCCCTAACGCCCAGCTCTGTGTCCTAAGGCCCCCTAACGCCCGGCTCCGGGTCCAAGGGCCCCCTAATGCCCAGCACTGGGAGCACGGAACCAGTAACGCCCACCATCGGGTCCACAGGCCCCCTAACGCCCAGCTCCGGGGACCTCAGGCCCCCTAACGCCCAGCTCCGGGTTATCAGCCCCCTAACGCCTGCCATCGGGTCCATAGGAACCTTAACGCCCAGCTCCGGGTCCACAGGCCCGCTAACGCCAAGCTCCAGAGACCGCAGGCCCCCTAGTGCCCAGCTCCGGGGACCACAGGCACCCTAACACCCACCATCGATTCCACAGGCCCCCTAACCTCCAGCTCCGGGGTCCACAGGCCCCCTAACGCCCACCATCGGGTCCAGAGGCCCCCTAACGCTCAGCTCCGGGGACCTCAGGCATCCTAACGCCCAGCTCCGAGTCCACAGGACCCCTAACGACCAGCTCCGAGACCACAGGCCCCCTAACGACCAGCTCCGAGTCCTGAGGACCCCTAACGCCCACGATCGAGTCCACAGGCCCCCTAACGCCCTACTCCGGAGACCTGAGACCCCCTAACGCCCAGCTCCGGGTAATCAGGCCCCCTAACGCCTGCCATCGGGTCCATAGGAACCCTAAAGCCCAGCTCCGGGGACCTCAGGCCCCCTAACGCTCACCATCGGCTCCACAGGCCCCCTAACGCCTAGCTCCGGGTCCTCCAGCCCCCAAACGCCTACCATCGGGTCCACAGGACCCCTAATCCCAGCTCCAGGTCCACAGGACCCCTAACGCCCAGCCCTGGGACCAGAGGACCGCTAACGCCCACCCCGGGGACCACAGGTCCCCTAACGCCCAGCTCCGGGGAACACAGGCCCCCTGACGCCTAGCTCCGGGTCCTCAGCCCCCAAACGCCTACCATTCGGTCCACAGGCCCCCTAACGCCAAGCTCTGTGTCCACAGGACTCCTAACGGCCAGCCCAGGGAACACAGGACCGCTAACGGCAAGAACGGGGACCACAGGCCCCCTAACGCCCAGCTCCGGGGCCCACAGGCCCCCTAACGCCCAGCTCCGGGGACAACAGGCTCCCTAACGCCCAGCTCCGGGGACAACAGGCTCCCTAACACCCACCATCGAGTCCACAGGCCACCTAACCTCCAGCTCCGGGGTTCACAGGCCCCCTAACGCCTACCATCGGTCCACAGGCCCCCTAACGCCCAGCTCCTGGAACCTCAGGCATCCTAACGCACAGATACGGATCTTAAGGCCCACTAACGCTCACCATCGGCTCCACAGGCTCCCTAACGCCCAGCTCCGGGGACCTGAGGCCTCCTAACGCCCAGCTCCGGGACCACAGGCCCCCTAACGCCCAGCTCCGGGTCCTCAGGACCCCTGACGCCCACGATCGGGTCCACAGGCCCCCTAACGCCCTGCTCCGGGGACCTGAGGCCCCCTAACGCTCAGCTCCTGGTCCGCAAGCCCCCTAACACCCACCATCGGATCCACAGGCCCCCTAACGCCCAGCTACGGGGACCTCAGGCTCCCTGACGCCTAGCTCCGGGTCCTCAGCCCCCAAACGCCTACCATCCGGTCCACAGGCCCCCTAACGCCCAGCTCCGGGTCCACAGGACTCCTAACGGCCAGCCCAGGGAACACAGGACCGCTAACGGCAAGAACGGGGACCACAGACCCCCTAACGCCCAACTCCGGGGACCACAGGCCCCCTAACGCCCAGCTCCGCGGCCCACAGGCCCCCTAACGCCTGACATCGGGTCCACAGGCCCCTAACGCCCAGCCTTGGAACCACAGGCCGCCTAACGCCTACCATCGGGACCTCAGGCCCCCTAACCCCAGCTCCGGGGACCACAGGCCCCCTAACGCCCAGCTCCGGGGATCACATGCACCCTATAGCCTACCATAGGGTCCAAAGGCCCCCTAACGCCCAGCTCCGATCCACAGGGCCCCTAACGCCCAGCTCCGGGGACCACAGGCCCCGAACGCCCAGCTCCGGGGATCACATGCACCCTAAAGCCTACCATAGGGCCCAAGGCCCCCCTAACGCCCAGCTCCGATCCACAGGGCCCCTAACGCCCAGCTCCGGGGAACCCAGGCCCCCTAACGCTTACCATCGGGTTCACAAGCCCCCTAACGCCCAGCTCTGGGTCCTCAGGCCCCCTAACGCCCGGCTCCGGGTCCAC
>CM047482.1:32857152-32902296 GCA_026122505.1 Aldabrachelys gigantea
TGTGGTCCCCGGAGCTGGGCGTTAGGGGGCCTGTTAACCGGAGCTAGGCGTTAGGGTGCCTGTGGGCCCCAGAGCTGGGCGTTAGGGGCCTTTGGACCCAATTATGGGCGTTAGGGGGCCTGAGTTCCCGGAAGCTGGGCGTTAGGGGGCCTGTGGGCCCCAGAGCTGGACGTTAGGGGCCCTTTTGGACCCAATGATGGGCGTTAGGGGGCCTGTGGTCCCCGGAGCTTGAGCGTTAGAAGGCCCTGTGGACCCGGAGCTGGGCGTTAGGGGGCCTGTGGGCCCGATGGTAGGCGTTAGGGCTCCTGAGGACCCGGAGCTGGGCGTTAGGGGTCCTGTGGACCCGGAGCTGGGCGTTAGGGGGCCTGAGGCCCCAAAGCTGGGCGTTATGGCGCCTTGTGGACCCGATGGGTAGGCGGTAGGGGGCCTGTGTTTCACGGAGCTGGGCGTTAGGGAGCCTGTGATTCTGATGGTAGGCATTAGGGGGCTGTGGTCCCTGGAGCTGGGCGTTAGGGTGTCTGTGGTCCCCGTTTTTGCCGTTAGCGGTCCTGTGTTCCCCGGGCTGGGCGTTAGGTGGGTCCTGTGGACCGGATGGTAGGCGTTTTGGGGGCTGAGGACCCGGAGCTAGGCGTTAGGGGGCCCGTGGACCCCGAGCTGGTCGTTAGAGGGCCCGTGGACCCGGAGGAGTGGGCGATAGGGGGCCTGTGGACACGATTTGTGGGCCGGTAGGGGGGCCTGTGGACCCGGAGCTGGTCGTTAGCGGCCTGTGGACCCGCAGCATGGGCGTTAAGGTTCCTATGGACCCAAAGGCAGGCCGTTAGGGGACCTGATGACCCGGAGCTGGGCGTTTAGGGGGCCTTAGGTCCCCGGTAGCAGGGCGTTAGGGGGGCCTGTGGACCCGATCGTGAGAGTTAGGGGTCCTGAGGACCCGAAGCTGGGCGTTAGGGGGCTTGTGGTCCCGGAGCTGGTCGTTAGGGGGCCTGTGGGACTCGGAGCTGGGCGTTAGGAGGCCTGAGGTCCCCGGAGCTGGGCGTTAGGGGGCCTGTTGGACCCGATCGTGGGTGTTAAGGGGCCTGTGGACCCCGGAGCTGGAGGGGTTAGGGGGCCTGTGGACCCGTACTGTGGGTGTTAGGGTGCCTGTGGTCCCCGGAGCTGGGCGTTAGGGGGCCTGCGGTCTCCGGAGCTGGGCGTTAGGCGGGCCTGAGGTCTCGGTGCTGTGTGTTAGGCGGCCAGTGGACCCAGAGCCTGGCGTTAGGGGGCCTGTGGACCCGATGGGTGGGCGTTAGGGGGCCTGAGGTCCCCGGAGTTGGGGCGCTACGGGTGCTGTGGACAAGGAGCTTGGCGTTAGGGGGCCCTGTGGACCCGATAGTGCGCGTTAGGGGACCTGAGGTCTCCGGAGTTGGGCGTTAGGGGGCCTGTGGACCCGATGGTAGGCGTTAGGGGGTCTGTGGTCCCCGGGCTGGGCGTTAGTGGCCTGTGGTCCCGATCGTAGGTGTTAGTGGGCCTGAGGTCCCCGGGAGCTGGGCGTTAGGGGGCTGAGGTCCCCGGAGCTGGGCGTTATCGGGCCTGAGGTCCCCGGAGCTGGGCGTTAGGGCTCCTGTGGACCCGTAGCCGGGGCGTGAGGGGGCCTTGTGGATCTGGAGATGGGCGTTAGGGGTCTGTGAACGTGGAGCTGGGCCTTAGGGGGCCTGTGGTCCCAGGGCTGGGCGTTATGGGTCCTGTGGTCCTGCGGATTGGGCGTTAGGGGTTCCTGTGGACCCGGAGCTGGGCGTTAGGGGGCCTGTGGTCCCAGGGCTGGGCGCTAAGGGTCCTGTGATCCCGGTGCTGGGCGGTTTGGGTGAACTAGGACCCGGAGCTGGTCCGTTAAGGGGCCCGAGGACACGGAGCTGGGCGTTAGGGGGTCTGTGGTCCCAGTTCTTGCCGTTAGCGGTCCTGTGTTCCCTGGGCTCGGCGTTAGGGGACCTGTGGCCCTGGAGCTGGCCGTTAGGGTTCCTGTAGACCGGATGGTAGGCGTTTGGGGGCCTGAGGACCGGAGTTAGGCGTTAGGGGGCCTGTGGACCCCGAGCTCGTCGTTAGGGGGCCGTGGACCCGATGGTGGGCTTTAGTGGGCCTGAGGTCCCCGGAGCTGGGTGTCATGGGGGCCTAGTGGACCCGATGGTAGGCGTTAGTGGCCTGTGGTTTCCGTAGCTGGACGTTAGGGGTCCTGTGGTCCCCGGAGCAGTTCGCTAGGGTCCTGTGGACCCCGGATGGTATGCGTTAGGGGGCCTGAGTAAAGGGAGCTGGGCGTTAGGCGGCCTATGGTCCCCATGGTAGCCGTTAGGGGGCCTGTGGACCCGATGGTGGGCGTTAGGGTTCCTATGGACCGGATCGTAGGCGTTAGGGGGCCTGTGGGACCCGGAGCTGTGCGTTAGGGGGCCTGTGGACCCGATGGTGGGCGTTAGGGGGCCTGAGGTCCCCGGAGCTGGGCGTTCGGGGGCCTGAGGACCCGATTTAGGCTTTAGGGGGGTCTTTTGGTCCGTGGAGCTGGGAGTTAGTGGGTGCCTGTGGACCCGATGGTTGGCGTTAGGGTGACTATGGACCGGATGGTAGGCGTTAGGGGGCCTGTGGTCCCCGGAGCTGGGCGTTAGGGGGCCTGTGGACCCGATGGTGGGTGTTAGGGGGCCTGAGGTCCCCGGAGCTGGGCGTTAGGGGGCCTGTGGATCCGATGGTAGGCGGTTAGGGGGCCTGTGGTCCCCGGTAGCTGGTCGCTACGGGCGCTGGTGGACACGGAGCTGGGCGTTAGGGGGCCTGTGGACGCGATGGTGAGCCTTAGGGGACATGAGGTCCCCGGAATTTGGCGTTAGGGGGCCTGTGGACCCTATGGTAGGCGTTAAGGGGTCTCTGGTCCTCGGGCTGGGCATTAGTGGCCTGTGGTCCCGATCGTAGGCGTTTATGGGGCCTGATGACCCGGAGCTGGGCGTTAGGGGGCCTGTGGACCCCGGGCTGGGCGTTAGGGGGGCCTGTGGACCGGATGGTAGGCGTTAGGGGGCCTGAGTACCCGGGAGGTGGGCGTGTAGGGGGCCTGTGGAGCCCCGGAGATGGGCGTTAGGGGGTCCGTCTTCCCGATGGTAGGCGTTAGGCGGCCTGTGGACCCGGAGCTGGGGCGTATATTGGGGCCCTATGCACCCGATGGTAGCCATTAGGGGGCCTGAGGTCCCCGGAGCTGGGCGTTAGGGGGCCTGAGGTCCCCGGAGCTGGGCGCTAGGGGGCCTGTGGACCCGGTGGTAGGCGTTAGGGGGCTTGTGGTCCCCGGAGCTGGGCGTTAGGGGGCCTGTGGTCCGAGGCCTGGGCGTTTGGGGGGCCTGACTAGCCGGAACTGGGCGTTAGGGGTCCTGTGGACTCGATGGTAGGCGTTTGGGGGTCTGTGAATGTCGAGATGCGCGTTAGGGGGCCTTTGGGCCTGGAGCTGCGCGGTTACGGGACCTGTGGTCCCCGGACTCGTCGTTAGGGGTCCTGTGATCCCGGTGCTGGGCATTTGGGTTGAACGAGGACACCGGAGCTGGGTCGTTACGGGGCCCAGGACACGGAGCTGGGCGGTTAGGGGTCCTGTGGACCTGGAGCTAGGTGTGTTTGCGGGCCTGTGGACCCGGAGCTGGGCGTTAGGGCCTGTGGACCGAATGGGGGCCATAAGGGGCCTGAGGACCCGGAGCTGGGCGTTAGGGGGCCTGTGTTCCCCGGACCTGGGTGTTAGGGGGCTTGTGGTCCTGATTGTAGGTGTTAGGGGGCCTGTGGTCTCCGGAGCTGAGTGTTAGGGGACCTGTGGTCCCCGGCGTGGGCTATAGCGGGTCCTGTGGTCCCTGGACTGCGCGTTAGGGGGTCCTGTGGACCCGGAGCTGTGCGTTAGGGTGCCTGTGGACCCGATCGTAGGCGGTTAGGGGGCCCTGAGGTCCCCGGAGCTGAGCGTTAGGGGGCCTTGTCGACCGGAGCTGGGCGTTAGGGGTCCTGTGGACCCGATGGGGGGGCGATAAGGGGCCTGAGGTCCCCGGAAGCTGGGTGTTAGGGTGCCTGTTGACCCGATGGTGGGCGTTAGGGTGCCTATGTACCCGATGGTAGGTCGTTTAGGGGGCCTGTGGACCCGATGGTGGGCGTTAGGGTGCCTGAGGTCCCCGGAGCTGTGCGTTAGGGGGCCTGTGAACCCGATGGTTGGCGTTAAGGGGCCTGTGGTCCCCGGAGCTGGGGCGTTAGTGGGGCCTGTGAAACCGATGGTAGGTGTTAGGGGGCCTGTGGTCCCTGGAGGGTGGGCGTTTACGGGGGCCAGTGGACCCGGAGCTGGGTGTTAGGGGACCTGTCGACCGGATGGTAGGCGTTTAGGGGGCCTTTGGTCCCCGGGCTAGGCCTGTAGTCCCCGGGCGGGGCGTTATGTGGCCTGAGGTCCCGATGGTAGGCGTTAGGGGACTGCAGGACCCGGAGCTGGGCGTTAGGGGTCCTGTGGTCCCCGGGCTGGGCGTTAGGGGGCCTGAGGACCCTGAGCTGGGCCTTAGGGGGCCTGTCGTCCACGGGCTGGGCGTTAGGGTCCTGTGGTCCCGGAACTTGGCGTTAGGGGGCCTGTGGGCCCGATGGTAGGCTTTTAGGGCTCCTGATGAACCGGAGCTGGGCGTTAGGGGGCCTGTGGACGCGGAGCTGGTCGTTAGGGGGCCTGTTGTCTCCGGTCAGGGGGGTTTTCGGGGCCTGAGGACCGATGCTATGCCGTCAGGGGGTCCTGTGGTCCCCGGAGCTGGGCGCTCGGGGGCCTGTGGACTCGATGGTAGGCTTTAGGGGGCCTGTGGATCCGGAGATGGGCGTGAGGGGTCTGTGAATGTGGAGCTGGGCGTTAGGGGGCCTTTGGACCCGAAGCTGGGCGTTTACGGGGCCTGTGGTCCCCGGGCTGGGCGTTAGGGGGCCTGTGGTCCGCGGGCTGGGCGTTTGGGGGCCTTAGTACCCGGAACTGGGCGTTAGGGGTCCTGTGGACCGGATGGTAGGCGTTTTGGGGTCTGAGGACGCGGAGCTGGGGCGTTTAGGGGGCCTATGGACCCGGAGCTGGCGTTAGGGGGCCCTGTGGGACCCGATGGTAGGCGTTAGGGTTCCTGTGGATCCCGGAGCTGGGCGTTAGGGGGCCTGGTGACACGATGGTGGTCGTTCTGGTTCCTGTGGTCTCCGGAGCTGGGCGTTTAGGGGGGCCTGTGGACCCGGAGCTGGGGCGTTAGGTTTCCTATGGGACCGATGGTAGGCTTTAGGGGGGGCCTGTGGACACGACGGTGGGCGTTAAGGTGCCTGAGGTCCCCGGACCTCAGCATTAGGTGGCCTGTGGACCCGATGGTGGGTGTTAGGGGGCTTGCGGACCAGGAGCTGGGCGTTAGGGGGCCTGAGGTCCCCGGAGCAGGGCGTTAGGGGGCCTGTGGACCAATGGTGGTGGACGTTAGGGGGCCTGTGGTCTCCGGAGCTGGGCGTTAGGGGGCCTGTGAAGCCGATGGTGGGCGTTAGTGGGCCTTAGGTATGCGCAGCTGTGCATTAGGAGGCCTTTAGGTCCCCTGAGGGGGCGTTAGGGTGCCTGTGGACCCGATGGTAGGCGTCAGGGAGCCTGAGGTCCCCGGAGGTGGGGCGTTAGGGGGCCTGTGGATCCGATGGTGGGCGTTAGGAGGCTTGCGGACCAGGAGCTGGGCGTTAGGGGGCCTGAGGTCCCCGGAGAAGGGCGGTTAGGGGGCCTGTGACCCGATCGTAGGCATTACGGGTCCTGAGGACCCGGAGCTGGGCGTTAGGGGGCCTGTGGTCCCGGAGCTGGTCGTTAGGGGGGCCTGTGGACCCGGAGCTGGGCGTTTGGAGGCCTGAGGTCCCCGGAGCTGTGCGTTAGGGGGCCCTGTGAAGCCGATGGTGGGCGTTAGTGGGCCTTAGGATCCGCGAGCTGTGCGTTAGGATGCCTGAGGTTCCAGGAGGTGAGCGTTAGGGGGCCTGTGGACCCGATGGTAGGCGTTAGGGGGCCTGTGGACCCCGGAGCTGGGCGTTAGGGGGCCTTGGACCCGATGGTGGGCGTTCTGGTTCCTGTGGTCTCCGGAGCTGGGCGTTTGGGGGCCTGTGGACCCGGAGCTGGGCGTTAGGTTTCCTATGGACCCGATGGTAGGCTTTAGGGGGCCTGTGGACACGATGGTGGGCGTTAGGGGGCCTGAGGTCCCCGGACCTGGGCGTTAGGTGGCCTATGGACACCATGGTAGGCGTTAGAGGGCCTGTGGCCCACGGAGCTGGGCGTTAGGGGGCCTGTGGACCCGATGGTGGGTGTTAGGGGGCCTCTGGACACGGATGGTAGGCGTATAGGGGGCCTGTGGACCTGATGGTGGGTGTTATGGGGGCCTGTGGTCCCCGGAGCTGGGCCTTAGGGGGCCTGTGGACCCGATAGTAGGCGTTAGGGGGCCTCAGGTCCCCGGAGCTGGGCGATAGGCTGCCTGTGGACCCGGAGCTGGGCGTTAGGGAACTTGTGGACCCGATGGTGGGCGTTAGGAGGCCTGAGGTCACCGGAGGCGGCGTTAGGGTGCCTGTGTACCCGGTGGTGGACGTTAGGGTGCCTGTGGACCCCATGGTTAGGCGTTAGGGTGCCTGTGGTCCCCGGAGCTGAGTGTTAGCGGGCCTGTGGATCCGGAGCTGGGCGTCAGGGGGCTGTGGGACCCGATGGTCGGCGTTATGGGGCCTGTGGTCCCGGGACCTGGGCGTTAGGGGGCCTGTGGACCCGGAGCTGGGCGTCAGGGGGCCTGTGGTCCCCAGAGCTGGGGCGGTTACCGGGCTTGTGAAACCGATGGTGGGGGTTAGGGGGCCTGTGGACCCGATGTTAGGCTGTAGGGGGCCTGAGGTCCCCGGAGCTGGTCGTTAGGGGGCTTTGTGGACCCGGAGCTGGGCGTTAGGGGGCCTATGGACCCGATGGTGGGCTTTAGTGGGCCTGAGGTCCCCGGAGCTGGGTGTCATGGGGCCTGTGGACCCGATGGTAGGCGTTACGGGGACTGTGGTCCTTGGAGCTGAGTGTTAGGGGACTTGTGGACCCGATGGTAGGCGTTAGGGGGCCTGTTGTTCCCCGGACCTGGGCGTTAGGGGGCCTGAGTTCCCCGGAGCTGGGCGTTAGGGGACCTCTGGTTCCCGGGGTGGGCGTTAGGGGTCTTGTGGACCCGGAGCTGGGCGTTAGGGGGCCTGTGGACCCGATGGTAGCCGTTTTGGGGGCGTGAGGACCCGGAGCTGGGCGTTATGGGGCCTGTCGACCCGGAGCTGGGCGTTAGGGGTCCTGTATTCCCCGGGCTGTGCGTTTATGGGTCCTGTGGTCCCTGTGCTGGGGCGTTAGGGGTCTGTGTTCCCTGTGCTGGGCGTTCGGGGGCCCGTCGAACCGGAGCTGGGCTTTAGGGGGCCTTTGGACCTGGTGGTGGACGTTTAGGTGGGCCTGTGGAGCCGTTGGTATGTGTCAGGGGGCCTGAGGTCTCCGGAGCTGGGTGTTAGGGAGCCTGTGGACCAGATGGTGGGGCGTTAGGGGGCCTGTGGACTCGGAGCTGGGCGTTAGGGGGGCCTGAGGTTCACTGGAGCTGGGCGTTAGGGGGCCTGTGCAGCAGATGGTAGGCGTCAGGGAGAGCCTGAGGTCCCCGGAGCTGGGCGTTTAGGGGGCCTGTGGACCCGGAGCTGGGCGGGTAGGGGGCCTGTGGACCCGATCGTAGGCGTTAGGGGGGTCTGTGGACCCGATGGTTAGGCGTTAGGGGCCTGTGGACCCGATGGTGGGCGTTAGGGGGCCTGTGGTCCTCAGAGCTGGGCGGTTAGGGGGGCCTGTGGACCCGGGAGCTTGGCGTGGTTAGGGGGCCTGTGGACCCGATGGTAGGCGTTAGGGGCCCTGAGGACACGGGATGGGCGTTAGGGGGCCTGTGGTCCCCGGGCTGGGCCTTTGGGGGGTCTGTGGACCCGATGGTAGGCGCTAGGGGGTCTGAGTACCCGTAGCTGGGCGTTAGGGGGCCTGCAGGCCCCGGACCTGGGCCTTAGCGGGCCTTTGGTCCCGATGGTAGGCGTTAGGGGGCCTGAGGTCACCGGAGCTGGGCGTTAAGGGGCCTGAGGTTCCCGGAGCTGGGCGTTAGGGGGCCTGTGGATCCGATGGTGGGCATTATGGGGCCTGAGGACCCGGTGCTGGGTGTTAGGGGGCCTGTGGACCCGATGGTGGGCGTTAGGGGGCATCTGGACCCGGAGCTGGGCGTTACGAGGCCTGTGGACCCCGGAGCTGGGTGTTAGGGGGCCGGTGGTGCCGAGAGTGGGCATTAGTGGGCCTGAGGACCCGGAGCTGTGCTTTAGGGGGACTGAAGTCCCCGGAGCTTGGGCGTTTAGGGGTCCTGTGGACCCGATGGTAGGCGTTAGGGGGCCTGTGGTCCCCGTATTGAGCGTTAGGAGGCCTGTGTACCCGATGGTGGGTGTTAGGGGGCCTGTGGTCCCCCGTAGCTGGGCGGTAGGGGGCCTGAGGACCCGATGGTGGGCGGTTAGGGGGCCTGTGGTCCCCCAGAGTTGGGGGTTAGGGGGCCTGTGGCTCCGAGCTGGGCGTTTGGGGGTCCTGTGTTCCCAACCGTGGGCGGTTAGGGGGCCTGAGGACACGATGGTAGGTGTTACGGGGCCTTTGGTCCCCGGAGCTGGCCGTTAGAGGCCTGTGGACCCCATGATAGGCGTTAGGGGGCCTGTGGTCCCCGGAGCTGGGCGTTAGATGGCCTGTGGACACGATGGTAGGCGTTGGGGGGCCTGTGGTCCCCGGAGCTTGAGCGTTAGAGGGCCTGTGGTCCCCGGAGTTGGGCGTTAGGGGGCCTGTGGTCCCGATGGTAGGCGTTTAGGGGGCCTGTGCTCCCGGTCTGGGCGTTTGGGGCTTGTGCTCCCCGGGCTGGGCTTAGGGGCCTGTGGACCCGATGGTAGGCGTTATGGGGCCTGAGGGTCCCCAGAGTTGGGCGTTTGGGGCCCTGAGTTCCCCGAAGCGGGACGTTAGAGGTCCTATGGACCTGGAGCAGGGAGTTTAGGGGGCCTGTGGACCGATGGTAGGCGTTAGAGGGACTGTGGACACCGGAGCTGGAGAATAGGGGGCCTGTGGACCCGATGGTGGGCCTTAGGGGGCCTGTGGTCCCCCGGGAGCTGGGCGTTAGGGGCCTGTGGACCCGATGGTATGCGTTAGGGGCCTGTGGTCTCCGGAGCTGGGCGTTAGGGGGCCTGTGGACCAGTAGCTGGGCGTTAGGGGGCCTGTGGACCCGATTGTAGGCGTTAGAGGACCTGTGGTCTCCGGAGCTGGGCGTTAGGGGGGCTGTGGACCAGATGGTGGGTGTTAGTGGGCCTCTGGACCTGATGGTAGGCGTAAGGGGGACTGTGGACCCGATGGTGGGTGTTAGGGGGCCTGTGCTCCCCGGAGCTGGGCGTTAGGGGGCCTGTGGACCCGATGGTAGGTGTTAGGGAGCCTGAGGTCCCCGGAGCTGGGCGTTAGGCGGCCTGTGGACCCGGATCTGGGCGGTAGGGGGCTTGAGGACCCGGAGCTGGGCGTTAGGGAGCTTTCCCCGGAGCTGGGCGTTAGGCGGCCTGTGGACCCGGATCTGGGCGGTAGGGGGCTTGAGGACCCGGAGCTGGGCGTTAGGGAGCTTGTGGACCCGATGGTGGGCGTTATGGGGCCTGAGGTCCCCGGAGGCGGCGTGAGGGTGCCTGTGTACCCGATTGTGGACGTTAGGGTGCCTGTGGACCTCATGGTAGGCGTTAGGGTGCCTGTGGTCCCCGGAGATGAGAGTTAGGGAGCCTGTGGACACGGAGCTGGGCGTGAGGGGGCTTTGGACCCGATGGTAGGCGTTAGGGGGCCTTAGGTCCTCGGAGCTGGGCGCTAGGGGGCCTGAGGTCCCCGGAGCTGGGCGTTAGGGGTCCAGTGGACCCGATGGTGAGCGTTAGGGGGCCTTTGGTCCCTGGAGCTGAGCGTTATTGGGCCTGTGGACCCGATGGTTCGCGTTAAGGGGCCTGTGGTCCCCGGAGCTGGGCGTTAGGGGGCCTGTGAAACCGATGTTAGGCTTTAGGGGGCCTGTGGTCCCTGTAGCTGGGCGTTAGGGGGCCAGTGGTCCCGGAGCTGTGTCTTAGGGGGTCTGTGGACAGGATGGTAGGCGTTAGGGGGCCTGTAGTCCCCGGAGGTGAGCGTTAGAGGGCCTGTGGACCCGGAGCTGGGCGTTAGGGGGCCTGTGAACCCGATGCTAGGCGTTAGGGGGCCTGTGGGCCCCGGAGCTGGGCGTTAGGGGCCTTTGGAACCGATGATGTGCGTTAGGGGGCCTGAGGTCCCGGAGCTGGGCGTCAGGGGGCCTGTGGACCCGATGGTGGGCGTTAGGGGGCCTGATGTCCCCGGAGCTGGGCGTTAGGGGTCCTGTGCATCCGATGGTGGGTGTTAGGGGGTCTGTGGTCCCCGAGCTGGGCTGTAGGGTTCCTCTGGACCCGAAGGTAGGCGTTAGGGGGCCTGAGTACCCGGAGATGGACGTTGGGAGGCCTGTGGTCCCGGAGCTGGGCGTTAGGGGGCCTGTGGACCCGGAGCTGGGCGTTGGGAGGCCTGAGGTCCCCGGAGCTGGGCGTTAGGGAGCCTGTGGAGCCGATGGTGAGCGTTAGTGGGCCGTGCGATCCGAAGCTGTGCGTTAGGATGCCTGAGGTTCCAGGAGCTGGGCGTTAGAGGGCCTGTGGACCGATGGTAGGCGTTAGGGGGCCTGTGAACCCCGGAGCTGGGGGTTAGGGGGCCTGTGGACCCGATGGTGGGTGTTAGGGTGTCTGTGGTCCCCGGAGCTGCGAGTTAGGGGGCCTGTGGTCTCCGGAGCTGGGCGTTAGGGGGCCTGTGGACCCGATGGCAGGCGTTAGGGGGCCTGATGACCCGGAGCTGGGCGTTAGGGGACCTGAGGTCCCCGGAGCAGGGCGTTAGGGGGCCTGTGGACCCGATCGTGGGCGTTAGGGGGCCATTGGTGCCGAAGCTGGGCGTTAGGGGGCCATTGGTCCCGGAGCTGGTCGTTAGGGGGCCTGAGGTCCCCGGAGCTGGGCGTTATGGGGCCTCTGGACCCGATGGTGGGCGTAAGGGGGCCTGTGGACCCCGGAGCTGGGCGTTAGGGGGCCTGAGGTCCCCGATCGTGGGTGTTAGGGGGCCTGAGGACCCGATGGTAGGCGTTAGGGGGTCTTTGGGCCGTGGAGCTGGGTGTCATTTGGCCTGTGGACCCGATGGTTGGCGTTAGGGGGCCTGTGGTCCCCGGAGCTAGATCTTTTCGGGGCTGTGGACCCCGGGCTGGGCATTAGGGGTCCTGTGGTCCCGGTGCTGGGCGTTTGGGTGACTGAGGACCCGGAGCTTGCCGTTAGAGGGCCCGATGGTGGGCGTTAGGGGGTCCCCTGCTCCAAGTGCTCCCAGAACAGGGCGTTAGGGGGCCCGTGGACCCGGAGCTGGGCGTTAGGGAGCCTGAGGACCCAGAGCTGGGCGTTAGGGGGCCTCTGGACCCGATGGTAGGCGTTAGGGGGCCTGTATTCCCCGGAGCTGGGCGTGAGAGGGCCTGTGGACCCTATGGTAGACCTTAGGGTGCATGTGATCCCCGGAACTGGGCGTTAGGGGGCCTGTGGTCTCCGGAGCTGGGCGTCAGGGGTCCTGTGGACGCGGAGCTGGGCGTTAGGGGGCCTGTGGACCCGATGGTAGGCGTTAGGGGTCCTGAGAACCCGGAGCTGGGCGTTAGGGGGCCTGTGGTCCCCGGAGCTGGGCGTTAGGGGGCCTGTGGTCCCGATGGTAGGCGTTAGGGGGCCTGTGGTCCCCGAGCTGGGCTGTAGGGTTCCTCTGGACCCGAAGGTAGGCGTTAGGGGGCCTGAGTACCCGGAGATGGACGTTAGGGAGCGTGTGGGCTCTGCAGCTGGGCGTTAGGGGGCCTGTGGTCCCGATCGCAGTCGTTAGGGGGCCTGATGACCCGGAGCTGGGCGTTAGGGGGCCTGAAGTCCCCGGAGCTGGGCGTTAGGGGGCCTGTGGACCCGATGGCAGGCCTTAGGCGGCCTGTGGACCCAGAGCTGTGCGTTAGGGCTCCTGTAGACTCGGAGCTGGGCGTGAGGGGGCCTGTGGACCCGGAGATGTGCGTGAGGGTTCTGTGAATGTGGAGCTGGGCGTTAGGGGGCCTGTGGACCCGAAACTGGGCGTTAGGGGGCCTGTGGACACGGAGATGGGCGTCAGGGGTCTGTGGACCCGATGGTAGGCGTAAGGGGGCCTGTGGTCCCCGGAGCTGGGCGTTAGGGGGCCTGAGGTCGGCGGAGCTGGGCGCTAGGCGGCCTGTGGACCCGGAGCTGAGAGTTAGGGGGCCTGTGGACACGGAGCTGGGCGTCAGGGGGCTGTGGACCCGTTGGTAGGCCTTAGGGGGCCTGAGGTCCCCGGAGGCGGCGTTAGGGTGCCTGTGTACCCGATGGTGGACGTTAGGGTGCCTGTGGACCCCATGGTAGGCGTTAGGGGGCCTGTGGTCCCCGGAGCTGAGAGTTAGGGGGCCTGTGGACACGGAGCTTGGCGTCAGGGGGCTGTGGACCCGATGGTAGGCGTTAGGGGGCCTGTTTTCCCCGGAGCTGGGCGTTAGGGGACCTGTGGTCCCCGGGGTGGGCGTTAGCCGTCCTCTGGTCCCAGGGCTGGACGTTAGGGGTCCTGTGGACCCGGAGCTGGGGTTAGGGGTCCTGTGGACCCGATGGTAGGCGTTTGGGGGCGTGAGGACCCGGAGCTGGGCGTTATGGGGCCTGTCGACCCGGCGCTGGGCGTTAGGGGACCTGTGGTCCCCGGGCTGGGCATTAGCGGTCCTGTGGTCCCAGTGCTGGGCGTTAAGGGTCCTGTGTTCCCTGTGCTGGGCGTTTGGGGGCCCCGTGGAACCGGAGCTGGGCTTTAGGGGGCCTGTGGACCTGGTGGTGGACGTTAGGGGGCCTGTGGAGCCTATAGTATGTGTCAGGGGGCCTGAGGTCTCCGGAGCTGGGGCGTTAGGTAGCCTGTGGACCAGATGGTGGGCGTTAGGGGGCCTGTGGACACGGAGCTGGGCGTTAGGGGCCTGAGTTCACTGGAGCTGGGCGTTAGGGGGCCTGTGGAGCAGATGGTAGGCGTCAGGGAGCCTGAGGTCCCCAGAGCTGAGCGTTAGGGGGCCTATGACCCGGAGCTGAGCGTCAGGGGGCCTGCGGACTCGGAGCTGAGCGTCAGGGGGCTTGTGGGACCCGGAGCTGGGCCTTAGGGGTCTGTGACCCGATGGGGGGCAATAGGGGGCCTGAGGACCCGGAGCTGGGCGTTAGGGGGCCTGTGGTCCCGGACCTGGGTGTTAGGGGGCTTGTGGTCCTGATGGTAGGTGTTAGGGGGCCTGTGGTCCCCGGAGCTGGGCGTTAGGGGACCTGTGGTCCCCGGGGTGGGCGTTAGCAGTCCTGTGGTCCCTGGACTGGGCGTTAGGGGTCCTGTGGACCCGGAGCTGGGGCGTTAGGTTGCCTGTGCACCCGATCGTAGGCGTTAGGGGGCCTGTGGTCCCTGGAGCTGAGCATTAGGGGGCTTGTGGACCCGATGGGGGTCGATAGTGGTCCTGAGGTCCCCGGAGCTGGACGTTAGGGTGCCTGTGGACCCGATGGTGGGCGTTAGGGTGCCTATGAACCGGATGGTAGGCGTTAGGGGGTCGTTGTTCCATGGAGCCGGGCGTTATTGGGCCTGTGAACCCGATGGTTGGCGTTAAGGGTCCTGTGGTCCCCGCAGCTGGGCGTTAGGGGGCCTGTGAAACCGATGGTAGGCGTTAGGGGGCCTGTGGTCCCTGGAGCTTGGTGTTAGGGGGCCAGTGGACCCGAAGCTAGGTGTTAGGGGGCCTGTGGACCGGAAGGTAGGCGTTAGGGGCCTGTGGTCCCCGAAGCTAGGCCTGTGGTCCCCAGGCGGAGCGTTGAGGGTGCCTGAGGTCCCGATGGTAGGCGTTAGGGGACCGCAGGACCCGGAGCTGGGCGTTAGGGGTCCTGTGGTCCCCGTGCTGGGCGTTAGGGGTCCTGAGGACCCGGAGCTGGGTTTTAGGGGTCCTGTGGACCCTGAGCTGGGCCTTAGGGGGCCTGTCGTCCACGGCTGGGCGTTAGGGGTCCTGTGGTCCCGGTGCTGTGTGTTAGGCGGCCAGTGGACCCAGAGCTGTGCGTTAGGGGGCCTGAGGATCCGGAGCTGGGCTTTAGGGGGCCTGAGGACACTATGGTAGGCGTTAGGGTTCATGTGATCCCCGGAGCTGGGCGTTAGGGGGCCTGTGGTCCCCGGAGCTGGGCGGTGTAGGGGGGGCCTGTGGTCCTCGGAGCTGGGCGGTAGGGGTCCTGTGGACCAGATGGTAGGCGTTAGGGGGCCTGAGGACTCGTAGCTGGGCGTTAGGGGGCCTGTGGGCCCCGGAGCTGGGCGTTAGCGGGCCTGTGGTCCCCATGGTAGGCGTTAGGGGGCCTGTGATCCCCTTGCTAGGCGTTAGGGGGCCTGACGACCCGGAGCTGGGCGTTAGGGTGCCTGAGTAGCCGGAGCTGGGCGTTAGGGGGCCTGTGGGCCCGATGGTAAGCGTTAGGGCTCCTGAGGGACGCGGAGCTGGGCGTTAGGGGGCCTCTGGACACGGACCTGGTTGTTAGGGGGCCTGTTGTCCCCGGGCTGGGGGTTTTGGGGGCCTGAGGACCCGATGTTACGCGTCAGGGGGCCTGTGGTCCCCGGAGCCGGGCGCTCGGGGACTGTGGACCCGATGGTAGGCGTTAGGGGGCTTGTGATCCCCTGGCTATGCGTTAGGAGGCCTGAAGACCAGGAGCTTTGCGTTTGGGGGCCTGAGGTTCCCGGAGCTGGGCGTTAAGGGGCCTGTGGAATCGATGGTATGTGTTGGTGGGCCTGTGGACCCGGAGCTGGTCGTTAGGGGGCCTGTGGACCAGGAGCTGGGCGTTAGGGGGCCTGTGGATCCGGAGCTGGGCGTTAGGGGGCCTGTGGACCCTATGGTAGGCGTTAGGGTGCATGTGATCCCCGTGCTGGGCGTTAGGGGGCCTGTGGACCCGGAGCTGGCCGTTAGGGGGCCTGTGGGCACGAAGGTAGGCGTTAGGGCTCCTTAGGACCCGGAGCTGGGCGTTAGGGGGCCTGAGGACCCGGAGCTGGGCGTTAGGGGGCCTGAGGTCCACGGAGTTGGGCGCTAAGGGGCCTCTGCACACCATCTTAGGCGTTAGGGGGCCTGAGGTCGCCAGAGCTGGCGCGTTAGGGGGCCTGTGGACCGATGGTGGGCGTTAGGGTGCCTGAGGTCCCCGGAGGTGGGGCGTTATAGGGCCTGTGGACCCGATGGTAGGCGTTAGGGTGCCTGTCGTCCCCGGAGCTGGGTGTTAGGGAGCCTGTGCACCTGATGGTAGGCGTTAGGGGGCCTTAGGTCCCCGGAGCTGGGCGTTAGGGGGCCTGTGGTCCCCGTTCTTGCCGTTAACGGTCCTGTGTTCCCTGGGCTGCGCGTTAGGGGTCCTGTGGACCGGATGGTAGGCGTTTGGGGGCTGAGGACCCCGAGCTGGTCGTCTAGGGGACCTGTGGACCCCGAGCGGGTCGTTAGGGGGCCCCTGGACCCGGAGATGGGTGGTAGGGGGGCCTGTGGACGCGATGGTGGGCATTACGGGGCCTGTGGACCCGCAGCTGGGTGTTTGGAGGCCTGAGGTCCCCGAAGCTGGGCGTTAGGGGTCCTGTGGACCCTGATGGTGGGCGTTAGGGGGTCTGTGAAACCGATGTTAGGCTTTAGGGGGCCTGTGGTCCCTGGAGCTGGGCGTTAGGAGGCCTATGGTCCCCATGGTAGGCGTTAGGGGGCCTGTGGACCCGATGGTGGGCGTTAGGGTGCCTATAGACCGGATGGTAGCGTTAGGGGGCCTGTGGTCCCCGGAGCTGAGCGTTAGGGGGCCTGTGGACCCAGAGCTGGGCGTTATTGGGCCTGTGGACCCGATGGTAGGCGTTAGGGGGCCTGTGGTCCCCGGAACTGGGCATTAGGGGGCCTGTGGGCCTCGGAGCTCTGCGGTAGGGGGCCTGTGGTCTCCGGATCTGGGCGTTAGCGGGCCTGTGGACGCGATGGTGGAGGTTAGGGGGCCTGTGGACCCGCAGCTGGGCGTTAGGAGGCCTGAGGTAACCGGAGCTGGGCGTTAGGGGTCCTGTGGACCCGATGGTGGGCGTTAGGGGGTCTGAGGATCCGCAGCTGTGCATTAGGGGGCCTGAGGACCCGATGGTAGGCCTTAGGGGGCCATTGGTCCCTGGAGCTGGGCGTTATTGGGCCTGTGGACCCGATGGTTGGCGTTAAGGGGCCTGTTGTCCCCGGAGCTGGTCTTAGGGGGCCTGTGAAACCGATGTTAGGCTTTAGGGGGCCTGTGGTCCCTGGAGCTGGGCGTTAGGAGGCCTATGGTCCCCATGGTAGGCGTTAGGGGGCCTGTGGACCCGATGGTGGGCGTTAGGGTGCCTGTGGACCCGATGTTTGGCGTTGGGGGGCCTGTGGTCCCCGGAGGTGAGCGTTAGGGGGCCTCCGGACCCAGAGCTGGGCATTCTTGGGCCCTGTGTACCCGATGGTAGGCGTTAGGGGGCCTGTGGTCCCCGGAACTTGGCGTTAGGGGGCCTGTGGGCCTCGGAGCTCTGCGTTAGGGGGCCTGTGGTCCCGATGGTAGGCGTTATGGGGCCTGTGGTCTCCGGAGCTGGGCGTTAGCGGGCCTGTGGACCCGATGGTGGACGTTAGGGGGCCTGTGGTCTCCGGAGCTGGGCTTTAGGGGGCCTGTGGACCCGATGGCAGGCGTTAGGGGGGCCTGTTGACCCGATAGTGGGGCGTTAGGGGGCCTGAGGTCCCGGAGCTGGGCTTTAAGGAGTCTGTGGACCCGATGGTAGGCGTCAGGGAGCCTGAGATCCCCGGAGCTGGGGCGTTAGGGGGCCTGTGGACCCGATCGTGGGCGTTAGAGGTCCTGAGGACCCGGAGCTTGACGTTAGGGGGCCTGTGGTCCCGGAGCTGATCGTTAGGGGGCCTGTGGACCCGGAGCTGGGCGTCAGGGAGAATGAGGTCCCCGGAGCTGGGCGTTAGGCGGCCTGTGGACCCGGAGCATGGCGGTAGGGGGCCTGAGGACCCAGAGCTGGGCGTTAGGGAGCTTGTGGACCCGATGGTGGGCGTTAGGGGGCCTGAGGTCCCCGGAGGCGGCGTTAGGGTGCCTGTGTACCCGATGGTGGACTTTAGGGTGCCTGTGGACCCCATGGTAGGCGTTAGGGGGCCTGTGGTCCCGGAGCTGAGAGTTAGGGGGCCTGTTGCACACGGAGCTGGGCGTCAGGGGGCTGTGGACACGATGGTAGGCGTTAGGGGGCCTGTGGTCCCCGGAGCTGGGCGTTAGGGGGCCTGAGGTCCGCGGAGCTGGGAGTTAGGCGGCCTGTGGACCCGGAGCTGGGCGTTAGGAGGCCTGAGGACCCGGAGTTGGGCGTTAGGGAGCTTGTGGACCGGATCTTGGGCGTTAGGGGGTCTTAGGTCCCCGGAGGGGGCGTTTAGGGTGCCTGTGGACACGATGGTGGGCGTTAGGGTGCCTGTGGACTCCATGGTAGGCGTTAGGGGTCCTGTGGTCCCAGGACCTTAGTGTTAGGGGGCCTGTGGACCCGAGCTGGGCGTCAGGGAGCTGTGGACCCGATGGTCGGCGTTATGGGGCCTGTGGTCGGGCGTTAGGGGGCCTGTGGTCCGCGGAGCTGTGCGTTAGCGGGCCTGTGGACCCGATGGGGTGGGGGTTTTAGGGGGCCTGTGGACCCGATGGTGGGCGTTAGGGGGCCTGAGGTCCACGGAGCTGGTCGTTAGGGGGCTTGTGGACCCGGAGTTGGGCGTTAGGGGCCGTGTGGACCCGATGGTGGGCTTTAGGGGGCCTGAGGTCCCCGGAGCTGAGTGTTAGGGGGCTAGTGGTCCTGATGGTAGGTGTTAGGGGGCCTGTAGTGCCCGGAGATGGGCGTTAGGGGACCTGTGGTCCCCGGGTTGGGCGTTAGCGGTCCTGTGGTCCCTGGCCTGGGCGTTAGGGGTCCTGTGGACCCGATGATAGGGGTTTTGGGGGCGTGAGGACCAGGAGCTGGGAGTTATGGGGGCCTGTTGACCCGGAGCTGAGCATTAGCGGTCCTGTGGTCCCCGTGCTGGGCGTTAGGGGTCCTGTGTTCCCGGTTCTGGGCGTTTGGGTGCCCGTGGAAGTGCAACCGGGCTTTAGGCGGCCTGTGGACCTGGTGGTGGACGTTAGGGGGCCTGTGGACCCGATGGTTGGGCGTCAGGGAGCCTGAGGTCCCCGGGGCTGGGCGTTAGGGGGCCTGTGGACCCGATCGTGGGCGTTAGGGGTCCTGAGGACCCGGAGCAGGGCGTTAGGGGGCCTGAGGTCCCCGGGGCTCGGCGTTAGGGGGCCTGTGGACTCGATGGTGGGTGATAGGGGTCCTGAGGACCCGGAGCTTGGCGTTAGGGGGCCTGAGGTCGCCGGAGGAGGGCGTTAGGGGGCCTGTGTACCCGATCCTGGGCGTTAGGGGTCCTGAGGACCCGGATCTGGGCGTTAGGGGGCCTGTGGTCCCGGAGCTGGTCGTTAGGGGGCCTGTGGACCCGGAGCTGGGCGTTAGGAGGCCTGGGTCCCCGGTGCTGGGCGTTAGGGGCCTGGGGAGCCGATGGTGAGCGTTAGTGGGCCTTACAATCCGCATCTGTGCCTTAGGATGCCTGTGGTCTCCGGAGCTGGGCGTTAGGGGGCCTGTGGTCTCCGTAGCTGGGCGTTAGGGTGCCTGTGGTGTCCGGAGCTGGGCGTTAGGGTTCCTATGGACCCGATGGCAGGCGTTAGGGGTCCTGATGACCCGGAGCTGGGCGTTAGGGGGCCTGAGGTCACCGGAGCAGGGAGTTAGGGGGCCTGTGGACCCGATCGTGGGCGTTAGGGTTCCTGAGAACCCGGAGCTGGACGTTAGGGGGCCTGTGGTCCCGGAGTTGTTCGTTAGGGGGCCTGTGGACCCGGAGCTGGGCGTTAGGAGGCCTGAGGTCCCCGGAGCTGAGCGTTAGGGTTCCTATGGACCCGATGGCAGGCGTTAGGGGGCCTGATGACCCGGAGCTGGGCTTTAGGGGGCCTGAGGTCCCCGGAGCTGGGCGTTAGGGGGGCCTGTGAAACCGATGGTAGGCGTTAGGGGTTCTTTGGTCCGTGGAGCTGGGCGTTATTGGGCCTGTGGACCCGATGGTTGGCGTTAAGGGGCCTGTGGTCCCCGGAGCTAGGCGTTAGGGGGCCTGTGAAACCAATGGTAGGTGTTAGGGGCCCTGTCGTCCCTGGAGCTAGGTCTTTGTGGGCCTGTGGACCCCGGGCTGGGCATTACGGGTCCCGTGGTTCCGGAGCTGGGCGTTAGGGTGCCCGTGGACCCGGAGCTGGGCGTTAGGGGGCCCGTGGACCCGGAGCTGGGCGTTAGGGGGCCTGAGGACCGGGAGCTGGGCGTTAAGGGACCTGTGGACCCGATGGTAGGCGTTTGGGGGACTGTGTTCCCGGAGCTGGGCGTGAGGGGGCTGTGGACCCTATGGTAGACGTTAGGGTGCATGTGATCCCCGGAACTGGGCGTTAGGGGGCATGTGATCCCCGGAGCAGGGCGTCAGGGGTCCTGTGGGACGCGGAGCTGGGCGTTAGGGGCCTGTGGACCCGATGGTAGGCGTTAGGGGGCTTGTGGTCCCCGGAGCTGGGCTTTAGGGGGCCTGTGGTCCCGATGGTAGGCGTTATGGGGCCTGTGGTCCCCGGGCTGGGCGGTAGGGTTCCTGTGGACCCGATGGTAGGCGTTAGGGGGCCCTGAGTACCCGGAGATGGACGTTAGGGGGCGTGTGGGCCCTGGAGCTGGGCGTTAGAGAGCCTGTGGTCCCGATGGCAGGCGTTAGGGGGCCTGATGACCCGGAGCTGGGCGTTAGGGGTCCTGAAGTTCCCGGAGCTGGGCGTTAGGGGGCCTGTGGAGCCGGAGCTGTGCGTTAGGGCTCCTGTGGACCCGGAGCTGGGCGTGAGGGGGCCTGTGGACCCTGAGATGGGCGTGAGGGGACTGTGAATGTGGAGCTGGGCCTTAACGGGCCTGTGGACCCGAAGCTCGGCGTTAGGGGGCCTGTGATCCCCGGGCTGGGCGTTAGGGGGCCTGTGGTCCGCGGGCTGGGCGTTTGGGGGGCCTGAGTACCCGGAATTGGGCGTTAGGGGTCCTGTGGACCCGATGGTAGGCGTTAGGGGGCCTGTGGACGCGGAGCTGGGCGTTAGGGGGCCTATAGACCCGGAGCTGGGTGTGAGGGGGCCTGTGGACCCGGAGATGGGCGTGAGGGGTCTGTGAATGTGGATCTGGGCCTTAGCGGGCCTGTGGACTCGAAGCTGGGCGTTAGGGGGCCTGTGGGTCCCCGGGTTGGGCGTTAGGGGGGCCTGTGGTCCGCGAGCTGGGCGTTTGGGGGGCCTGAGTACCCGGAACTGGGTGTTAGGGGACCTTTGGACCCGAAGGTAGGCGTTTGGGGGTCTGAGGACGCGGAGCTGCGCGTTAGGGGACCTGTGGTCCCCGGGCTGGTCGTTAGGGGTCCTGTGGTCCCGGTGTTGGGCGTTGGGGTGCCCGAGGACCCGTAGCTGGTCGTTAAGGGGCCCGAGGACACGGAGCTGGGCGTTAGGGGTACTGTGGAGCCGGAACTAGGTGTTTGCGGGCCTGTGGACCCTGAGCTGGGCGTTAGGGGGCTGTGGACCCTGGGCCGGGCGTTAGGGGTCCCGTGGTCCCGGAGCTAGGCGTTGGGGGTCCGAGGACCCGGAGCTGGGCGTTATGGGGCCTGTGGATCCGATGGTGGGCATTACTGATTCCGTGCTCCGAGTGCTGGGCATTAGGGGGCCCGTGGACCCGGAGCTGGGCGTTAGGGAGCCTGAGGACCCAGAGCTGAGCGTTAGGGGGCCTGTGGACCCGATGGTAAGCGTTAGGGGGTCTGTATTCCCCGGAGCTGGTTGTTAGGGGGCCTGTGGATCCGGAACTGATCGTTAGGGGGCCTGAGAACCCTATGGTAGGCGTTATGGTGCATGTGATCCCCGGAGCTCGGCGTTAGGGGGCCTGCGGTCCCGATGGTAGGCATTAAGCAGCCTGTCGTCACCAGGGTGGGCGTTAGGGGGCCTGTGGACCCGACGGCAGGCGTTAGGGGGCCTGTGGACCCCGGAGCTGGAGGTTAGGGGGGCCTGTGGACACGATGGTGGGCGTTAGGGGGCCTGTCGTCCCCGGAGCTGGGCGTTAGGGGGCCTGTGGACTCGATGGTGGACGTTAGGGTGCCTGTGGTCTCCGGAGCTGGGCGTTAGGGGGCCTGTGGACCCGATGGTAGGCTTTAGGAGGCCTGTGGAAACGATGGTGAGCGTTAGGGGGCCTGAGGTCCCCGGACCTGGGCGTTAGGGGGCCTGTGGATCCGATGGTAGGCGTTAGAGGGCCTGTGGTCCCCGGAGCTGGGGGTTAGGGGGCCTGTGGACCCGATGGTGGGTGTTAGGGGGCCTCTGGTCCCGATGGTGGGGCGTAAGGGGCCTGAGGACCAGATGGTGGGTGTTAGGGGGCCTGTGGTCCTCGGAGCTGGGCGTTAGGGGGCCTGTGGACCCGATGGTAGGAGTTAGGGGGCCTGAGGTTCCCGGAGCAGGGCGTTAGGCGGCCTGTGGACCCGGAGCTGGGCGGTAGGGGGCCTGACTTCCCGGAGCTGGGCGTTAGGGAGCTTGTGGACCCGATGGTGGGCGTTAGGGGGCCTGTGGACCCGATGGTAGGCGTTAGAGGGCCTTTGGTCCCCGGAACTGAGAGTTAGGGGGCCTGTGGACACGGAGCTGGGCGTCAGGGGGCTGTGGACCCGATGGTAGGCGTTAGGGGGCCTGTGGTCCCCGGAGCTGGGCGTTAGGGGGCCTGAGGTCCCCGGAGCTGGGCGTTAGGTGTCCTGTGGACCCGATGGTGGGCGTTAGGGGGCCTTTGTTCCCTGGAGCTGAGCGTTTTTGGGCCTGTGGTCCCGATGGTTGGCGTTAAGGGGCTTGATTTCCCCGAAGCTGGGGCGTTAGAGGGCCTGTGAAACCGATGTTAGACTTTAGGGGGCCTGTGGTCCCCGGACCTGGGCGTTAGGGGGCCTGTGGATCCGATGGTAGGCGTTAGAGGGCCTGTGGTCCCCGGAGCTGGGCGTTAGGTGTCCTGTGGACCCGATGGTGGGCGTTTGGGGGCCTTTGGTCCCTGGAGCTGAGCGTTATTGGGCCTGTGGTCCCGATGGTTGGCGTTAAGGGGCCTGATGTCCCCGAAGCTGGGCGTTAGAGGGCCTGTGAAACCGATGTTAGACTTTAGGGGGCCTGTGGTCCCTGGAGCTGGGCGTTAGGGGGGCCAGTGGTCCCGGAGCTGGGTGTTAGGGGGTCTGTGGACCGGATAGTAGGCGTTAGGGGGCCTGTAGTCCCCGGAGCTGAGCGTTAGAGGGCCTGTGGACCCGGAGCTGGGCGTTCGGGGACCTGTGAACCCGATGTTAGGCGTTATGGGGTCTGTGGGCCCCGGAGCTGGGCGTTAGGGGCCTTTGGACCCGATGATGGGCGTTAGGGGGCCTGTGCTCCCGATGGTGGGCGTTAGGGGACCTGTGCACCCGGTGGTTGGCCTTAGGGGTCCTGAGGTCCCCGGAGCAGGGCGTTAGGGGGCCTGTGGACCGGACGGTAGGCGTTAGGGGGCCTGTTGTCCCCGGAGCTGAGCGTTAGAGGGCCTGTGGACCCGGAGCTGGGCGTTAGGGGGCCTGTGAACCCGATAATAAGTGTTAGGGGGTCTCAGGTCCTCGGACCTGGGCGTTAAGGGCCTGTGGATCCGATGATGGGCGTTAGGGGGCCTGTGGTCTCCGGAGCTCGGCTTTAGGGGGCCTGTGGACCCGATGGCAGGCGTTAGGGGGCCTGTGGATCCGATGGTGGGCGTTATGGGGCCTGAGGTCCCCGGAGCTGGGCTTTAGGGGGTCTGTGGACCCGATGGTTGGAGTCAGGGAGCCTGAGGTCCCCGGGGCTGGGCGTTAGGGGGCCTGTGGACCCGATCGTGGGCGGTAGGGGTCCTGAGGACCCGGAGCAGGGCGTTAGGGGGCCTGAGGTCCCCGGGGCTGGGCGTTAGGGTGCCTGTGGACTCGATGGTGGGTGATAGGGGTCCTGAGGACCCGGAGCTTGGCGTTAGGGGGCCTGAGGTCGCCGGAGCAGGGCGTTAGGGGGCCTGTGTACCCGATCCTGGGCGTTAGGGGGCCTGTGGTCCCGGAGCTGGTCGTTAGGGGGCCTGTGGACCCGGAGCTGGGCGTTAGGAGGCCTGAGGTCCCCGGAGCTGGGCGTTAGGGGGCCTGGGGAGCCGATGGTGAGCGTTAGTGGGCCTTACAATCCGCATCTGTGCGTTAGGATGCCTGTGGTCTCCGGAGCTGGGCGTTAGGGGGCCTGTGGTCTCCGTAGCTGGGCGTTAGGGTGCCTGTGGTGTCCGGAGCTGGGCGTTAGGGTTCCTATGGACCCGATGGCAGGCGTTAGGGGTCCTGATGACCCGGAGCTGGGCGTTAGGGGGCCTTGAGGTCACCGGAGCAGGGAGTTAGGGGGCCTGTGGACCCGATCGTGGGCGTTAGGGTTCCTGAGAACCCGGAGCTGGACGTTAGGGGGCCTGTGGTCCCGGAGTTGTTCGTTAGGGGGCCTGTGGACCCGGAGCTGGGCGTTAGGAGGCCTGAGGTCCCCGGAGCTGAGCGTTAGGGTTCCTATGGACCCGATGGCAGGCGTTAGGGGGCCTGATGACCCGGAGCTGGGCTTTAGGGGGCCTGAGGTCCCCGGAGCTGGGCGTTAGGGGGCCTGTGAAACCGATGGTAGGCGTTAGGGGTTCTTTGGTCCGTGGAGCTGGGCGTTATTGGGCCTGTGGACCCGATGGTTGGCTTTAAGGGGCCTGTGGTCCCCGGAGCTAGGCGTTAGGGGGCCTGTGAAACCGATGGTAGGCGTTAGGGGCCCTGTCGTCCCTGGAGCTAGGTCTTTGTGGGCCTGTGGACCCCGGGCTGGGCATTACGGGTCCCGTGGTTCCGGAGCTGGGCGTTAGGGGGCCCGTGGACCCGGAGCTGGGCGTTAGGGGGCTTGTGGACCTGGAGCTGGGCGTTAGGGGGCCTGTGGACACGATGGTGGGTTTTAGGGGGCCTGAGGTTCCCGAAGCTGGGCGTTAGGGGGCCTGTGGACCCGATGGTAGGCGTTAGGGGGCCTGTGGACCCGATGGTGGGTGTTATAGAGCCTGATGTCCCCAGAGCTGGGCTTTAGGGGGTCTGTGGACCCGATGGTAGGCGTCAGGGAGCCTGAGGTCCCAGGAGCTGGGCGTTAGGGGGCCTGAGGACCCGATGGTGAGTGTTAGGGGGCTTGCGGACCGGGAGTTGGTCGTTAGGGGGCCTGAGGTCCCCGGAGCAGGGCGTTAGGGGGCCTGTGGACCCTATGGTAGGCGTTAGGGGTCCTGAGGACCCGAAGCTGGGCGTTAGGGGGCCTGTGGTCCCGGAGCTTGTCGTTAGAGGGCCTGTGGACCCGGAGCTGGGCGTTAGGAGTCCTGAGGTCACCGGAGCTGGGCGTTAGGGGGCCTGTGGAGCCGATTGTGGGCGTTAGTGGGCCTTAGGATCCGTAGCTGTGCATTAGGATGCCTGAGGTTCAAGGAGCTGTGCGTTAGGGGGCCTGTGGACCCGATGGTAGGCGTTAGGGGGCCTGTGGACCCCGGAGCTGGAGGTTAGGGGGCCTATGGACCCGATTGTGTGTGTTGGGGGGCCTGAGGTTCCGGAGCTGGGTGTTAGGGGGCCTGTGCACCCGATGATGGGCGTTAGGGGTCCAGAGCTCCCCGGTGCTGGGCGTTAGGGTGGCCTGTGGACCGGATGGTAGGCGTTAGGGGGCCTGTGGTCCCGGAGCTGAGCGTCAGAAGGCCTGTGGACCCGGAGCTGGGCGTTAGGGGGCCTGTGAACCCGATGATAAGCGTTTGGGGGGGTCTCAGGTCCTCGGGCCTGCGCGTTAGGGTTCCTGAGGTCCTCGGACCTGGGCGTTAGGGGGCCTGAGGTCCCGGAGCTGGGCGTTAGGGGGCCTGAGGTCCCGGAGCTTGGCGTTAGGGTTCCTGTGTACCCGATGGTGGACGTTAGGGGGCCTGAGGTCACCGGAGCTGGGCATTAGGGGGCCTGTGGACCCGATGGAAGGCGTTAGTGGCCTGTGGTTTCCGTAGCTGGGCGTTAGGGGTCCTGTGGTTCCCGGAGCTGTTCGCTAGGTTCCTGTGGACCCGGTGGTATGCGTTAGGGAGCCTGAGTAAAGGGAGCTGGGCGTTAAGCGGCCTATAGTCCCCTTGGTAAGCGTTAGGGGGCCTGAGGACCCGGAGCTGGGCGTTAGGGGGCCTCAGGTCCCCGGAGTTGGGCGTTAAGGGGCCTGTGTCCCTCGAGCTGGGCGTTATTGGGCGTGTGGAGCCGGAGCTGTGCGTTAGGGGGCCTGTGGACCCGGAGATGGGCGTTAGGGGGCCTGCGTACCTCGAGCTGGACGTTATTGGGCCTGTGGACCCAGAACTGGGGGGTTACGGGTCCTGTGTTCCCGCTGCTGGGCGTTTGGCTGCCCGTGGAACCGGAGCTGGGCTTTAGGGGGCCTGTGGACCTGGTGGTGGACTTTAGGGGGCCAGTGGACCCCATGGGATATGTCAGGGGGCCTGAAGTCTCCGGAGCTGGGCGTTAGGGAGACTGTGGACCAGATGGTGGGGATTAGGGGGCCTGTGGACACGGAACTGGGCGTTAGCGGGCCTGTGGACCCGATGGTGGGGGTTAGGGGGCCTGTGGACACGATAGTGGGCGTTAGGGGTCCTGAGGTCCCCGGAGTTGGTCGTTAGGCGGCTTGTGGACCCGGAGCTGGACGTTAGGGGGCCTGTGGACCCGATCGTGGGCTTCAGGGGGCCTCAGGTCCCCGGAGATGAGTGTTAGGGGTCCTGTGGACCTGATGGTAGGTGTTAGGGGGGCGTGAGGACCCGGAGCTGGGCGTTATGGGGCCTGTCGACCCGGAGCTAGGCGTTAGGGGACCTGTGGTCTACGAGCTGGGCATTAGCGGTCTTGTGATCCCCGTGCTGGGCGTTAGGGGTCCTGTGTTCCCGATGCTGGGCGTTTGGGGGCCCGTGGAACCGGAACTGGGCTTTAGGGGGCCTGTGGACCTGGTGGTGGACGTTAGGGGGCCTGTGGAGCCGATGGTATGTGTCAGGGGGCCTGAGGTCTCCGGAGCTGGGCGTTAGGGAGCCTGTGGACCAGATGGTGGGCGTTAGGGGGCCTGTGGACACGGAGCTGGGCGTTAGGGGGCCTTAGTTCACTGGAGCTGGGCGTTAGGGGGCATGTGGACCAGATGGTAGTCGTCAGGGAGCCTGAGGTCCCCGGAGCTGGGCGTTAGGGGGCCTGTGGACCCGATGGTGGGTGTTAGGGGGCCTGCGGACCCGGAGCTGGGCGTTAGGGGGCTTGTGGACCCGGAGCTGGGCGTTAGGGGGCCTGTGGACCCGATGGGGGGCGATAGGGGGCCTGAGGACACGGAGCTGGTCGTTAGGGGGCCTGTGGTCCCCGGTCCTGGGTGTTAGGGGGGCTTGTGGTCCTGATGGTAGGTGTTAGGGGGCCTGTGGTCCCCGGAGCTGGGCGTTAGGGGACCTGTGGTCCCCGGGGTGGGCGTTAGCAGTCCTGTGGTCCCTGGACTGGGCGTTAGGGGCCCTGTGGGCCCGGAGCTGGGCGTTAGGATGCCTGTGGACCCGATCGTAGGCGTTAGGGGGCCTGTGGTCCCCGGAGCTGAGCGTTAGGGTTCTTGTGGACCCGGAGCTGGGCGTTAGGGGGCCTGTGAACACGATGGGGGGTGATAGGGGGCCTGAGGACTCCGGAGCTCGGCGTTAGGGGGCCTGTGGACCCGGAGCTAGGCGTTAGGGTTCCTATGGACCCGATGGTAGGCTTTAGGGGGCCTGTGGACACGATGGTGGGGCGTTAGGGGGCCTGAGGTCCCCGGACCTGGGCGTTAGGAGGCCTGTGGACCCGATGGTAGGCGTTAGCGGGCCTGTGGTCCCCGGAGCTGGGCGTTAGCGGGCCTGTGGACCCGATTGTGGCTGTTAGGGGGCCTCTGGACCCTATTGTGGGTGTTAGGGGGCCTCTGGACCCGATTGTGGGCGTTAGGGGGCCTGTGGACCCGATGGTGGGTGTTAGGGGGCCTGTGGTCCCCGGAGCTGGGCGTTAGGGGTCCTGTGGACCCGGAGCTGGGCGATTGGTTTCCTATTTACACGATGGTAGGCTTTAGGGGTCCTGTGGACATGATGGTGGGCGTTTGGGGGCCTGAGGTCCCCAGACCTGGGCGTTAGGGGGCCTGTGGACCCGATGGTAGGCGTTAGAGGGCCTGTGGTCCCGATGGTGGGTGTTAGGGGGCCTCTGGACCCGGTGGTAGGCGTTCGGGGGCCTGTGGACCCGATGGTGGGTGTTAGGGGGCCTGTGGTCCCTGGAGCTGGGCGTTAGGGCGCCAGTGGACCCGGAGTTGGGTGTTAGGGGGCCTGTGGACCAGATGGTAGGCGTTAGGGGGCCTGTGGTCCCCAGAGCTAGGCCTGTGGTCCCCGGGCGGGGCCTTAGGGGGCCTGAGGTCCCGATGGTAGGCGTTAGGGGACCGCAGGACACGGAGCTGGGCGTTAGGGGTCCTGTGGTCTCCGGGCTAGGTGTTAGGGGGCCTGAGGACCCGGAGCTGGGCATTAAGTGTCCTGTGGACCCTGAGCTGGGCGTTAGGGGACCTGTCGTCCCCAGGCGGGGCGTTAGGGGTCCTGTTATACCGGTGCTGGGCGTTTGGGTGAACTAGGACCCCTGAGCTGGTCGTTACGGGGCCCGAGGACAAGGAGCTGGGCGTTAGGGGTCCTGAGGACCCGGAGCTCGGTGTTTTAGGGCCTCTGGACCCGGAGCTTGGCGTTACGGGGCCTGTTAACCCCGGGCTGGGCATTAGGGGTCCCGTGGTCCCGTTGCTGGGCGTTTGGGTGCCTGAGGACCCGGAGCTGGCCATTACAGGGCCCGAGGACCCGGAGCTGGGCGTTAGGGGGCCTTTGGACGCGATGGTGGGCGTTAGAGGTCCCCTGCTCCCAGTGCAGGGCGTTAGGGGGCCCGTGGACCCGGAGCTGGGCGTTAGGGGGCCTGAGGACCCAGAGCTGGGCGTTAGGGGGCCTTTGGACCCGATGGTAGGCGTTAGGGTGCCTGTGTTCCCCGGAGCTGGGCGTTAGGGGGCCTGTAGTTCCGGAGCTGGGCGTTAGGGGTCCTGTGGACCCTATGGTAGACGTTAGGCTGCATGTGATCCCCGGAACTTGGCGTTAGGGGGGCGTGTGGTCCCCGGAGCTGAGCGTAAGGAGTCCTGTGGACGCGGAGCTGGGCTTTAGGGGGCCTGTGGACCCGATGGTAGGCGTTAGGGGGCCTGTGGTCCCCGAAGCTGGGCGTTAGGGGGCCTGTGGTCCCGATGGTATACGTTAGGGGGTCTGTGGTCCCCGGGCTGTGCGTTATGTGGCCTGTGGACCTGATGGTAGGCGTTAGGGGGCCTGTCTTCCCGATGGTAGGCGTTAGACGGCCTGTGGACACGGAGCTGGGCGTTAGGGGGCCTGTGCACCCGATGGTAGCGCTTAGGGGGCATGTGGTCCTCGGAGCTGGGCGTTAGGTGGCCTTAGGTCCCCGGAGCTGGGCGCTAGGGGGCGTGTGGACCCGACGGTAGCCGTTAGGGGGTTTGTGGTCCCCGTAGCTGGGCGTTAGAGGGCCTGTGGACCCGGAGCTGGGCGTTAGGGGGTCTGTGGACCCGATCGTAGGCGTTAGCGGTCCTGAAGACCCGGAGCTGGGCCTTAGGGGGCCTGTGGTCCCCGGAGCTGGGCGTTAGGGGGCCTGTGGTTCCGATGGTAGGCGTTAGGGGGCCTGTGGTCCCCGGGCTGGGGGGTAGGGTTTCCTCTGGACCCGATGGTAGGCGTTTGGGGGCCTGAGTACCCGGAGATGGACGCTAGGAGGCGTGTGGGCCCTGGAGCAGGGCGTTAGGGGGCCTGTGGTCCCGATGGCAGGCGTTAGGGGTCCTGAAGTCCCCGGAGTTGGGCGTTAGGGGGCCTGTGGACCCGATGGTAGGCGTTAGGCGGCCAGTGGACCCGGAGCTGTGCGTTAGGGCTCCTGTGGACCCGGAGCTGGGCGTGATGGGGCCTGTGGACCCCGAGATGGGCGTGAGGGGTCTGTGAATGTGGAGCTGGGCCTTAGCGGGCCTGTGGATCCGAAGCTGGGCGTTAGGGGGGCCTGTGGTCCCCGGGCTGGTCGTTAGGGGTCCTGTGGACTCGATGGTAGGCGTTTGGGGGTCTGAGGACGGAGAGCTGGGCGTAAGGGGGCCTATGGACACGGAGCTGGGCGTTAGGGGACCTGTGGTCCCCGGGCTGTTCGTTAGGGGTCCTGTGGTCCCGGTGCTGGGCGTTGGGGTGCCCGAGGGTTCAGAGCTGGGCGTTAGGGGGTCCCAGGACACGGAGCTGGGCGTTAGGGGTGCTGTGGACCCGGTGCTGGGCGTTAGGTGTCCCGTGGACCCGGTGCTGGGCGTTAGGTGTCCCGTGGACCCGGTGCTGGGCGTTTGGGTGCCCGAGGACCCGGAGCTGGGCGTTTGGGTGCCCGAGGACCCGGAGCTGGGCGTTGGGGGGTCCTAGGACCCGGAGCTGGGCGTTAGGGGGCCTGTGGACCCGATGGTGGGCGTTACTGGTTCCGTGCTCCCAGTGCTGGGCATTAGGGGGCCCGTGGACCCGGAGCTGGGCGTTAGGGGGCCTTAGGACCCAGAGATGGGCATTAGGGGGCCTGTGGACCCGATGGTAAGCGTTAGGGGGCCTGTGTTCCCCGGAGCGGGGGCGTTAGGGGGCCTGTGGTCCGGAGCTGGGCGTTAGGGGGCCTGTGGACCCTATGGTAGGCGTTAGGGTGCTTATGATCCCCGGAGCTTGGCGTTAGGGGGCCTGTGGTCCCCGGAGCTGGGCGTTAGGGGTCCTCTGGACCCGGAGATGGGCGTTAGGGGGCCTGTGGACCCGATTGTAGGCGTTAGGGGGCCTGAGGACTCGTAGCGGGGCGTTAGGGGGCCTGTGGTCTCCGGAGCTGGGCGTTAGGGGGCCTGTGGACACGGAGCTGGGCGTCAGGGGGCTGTGGACCCGATGGTAGGCGTTAGGGGGCCTGTGGTCCCCGAAGCTGGGCGTTAGGGGGCCTGTGGTCCGGAGCTGGGCGTTAGGGGGCCTGTGGACCCTATGGTAGGCGTTAGGGTGCTTATGATCCCCGGAGCTTGGCGTTAGGGGGCCTGTGGTCCCCGGAGCTGGGCGTTAGGGGTCCTCTGGACCCGGAGATGGGCGTTAGGGGGCCTGTGGACCCGATTGTGGGCGTTAGGGGGCCTGAGGACTCGTAGCTGGGCGTTAGGGGGCCTGTGGTCTCCGGAGCTGGGCGTTAGGGGGCCTGTGGACACGGAGCTGGGCGTCAGGGGGCTGTGGACCCGATGGTAGGCGTTAGGGGGCCTGTGGTCCCCGGAGCTGGGCGTTAGGGGGCCTGAGTACCCGGAGCTGGGCGTTAGGGAGCCTGTGGGCCCCGGAGCTGGGAGTTAGGGGGCCTGTTGTCCCGATGGTAGGCGTTAGAGTGCCTGTGATCCCCTGGCTAGGGGTTAGGTGGCTTGAGGACCCGGAGCTGGGCATTAGGGGGCCTGAGGTTCCCGGAGCTCGGCGTTAAGGGGCCTGTGGAATCGATGGTATGCGTTGAGGGGCCTGTGGACCCGGAGCTGGTCGTCAGGGGTCCTGTGGACCCGGAGCTGGTCGTTAGGGGTCCTGTGGACCCGATGGTCGGCGTTAGGGGTCTGTGAACGTGGAGCTGGGCCTTAGGGGGCCTGTGGTCCCAGGGCTGGGCGTTAGGGGTCCTGTGGTCCGCGGGCTGGGCGTTTGGGGGGCCTGAGGACACGGAGCTGGGCGTTAGGGGTCCTGTGGACCCGGAGGTGAGCGTTAGAGGTCCTGTGTCCCCAATGGCAGGGGTTTGGGGGCCTGAGGACGCGGAGCTGGGCTTTAGCGGGCCTGTGGTCCCAGGGCTGGGCGTTAGGGGTCCTGTGATCCCGGTGCTGGGCGTTTGGGTGAACGAGGACCCGGAGCTGGTCGTTACGGGGCCCGAGGACACGGAGCTGGGCGTTAGGGGTCCTGTGGACCCGGAGCTAGGTGTTTGCGGGCCTGTGGACCCGGAGCTGGGCGTTAGGGGGCCTGTGGACCCGAATGGGGGCCATAAGGGGCCTGAGGACCCGGAGCTGGAAGTTAGGGGGCCTTTGGTCCCCGGACCTGGGTGTTAGGGGGCTTGTGGTCCTGATGGTGGGTGTTAGGGGGCCTGTAGTCCCCGGAGCTGGGCGTTAGGGGACCTGTGGTCCCCGGGGTGGGCGTTAGGGGTCCTGTGGTCCCTGGACTGGGCGTTAGGGGTCATATGGACCCGGAGCTGGGGGTCAGGGTGCCTATGGACCCGATGGTAGGCATTAGGGGGCCTGTGGTCCCCGGGCTGGGCGGTAGGGTTCCTGTGGACCCGATGGTAGGCGTTAGGGGGCCTGAGTACCCGAAGATGGACGTTAGGGGGCTTGTGAGCCCTGGAGCCGGGCGTTAGGGGGCCTGTGGTCCCGATGGCAGGCGTTAGGGGGCCTATGGACCAGATGGTAGGCGTTAGGGGGCCTGTGGACCCGGAGCTGGGCGTTAGGGGTCCTGTGGACCCGATGGTGGGCGTTAGGAGGCCTGAGGTCCCCGGAGCTGGGCGTTAGGGGGCCTGAGGACCTGATGGCAGGCGTTAGGGGGTCTTTGGTCCGTGGGGCTGGGCGTTATTGGGCCTGTGGACCCGTTGTTTGGCGTTAAGGGGCCTGTGGTCCCCGGAGCTGGGCGTTAGGGGGCCTGTGGTCCCTGGAGCTGAGCGTTAGGGGGCCAATGGACCCGGAGCTGGATTTTAGGGGGCCTGTGGACCAGATGGTAGGCGTTAGGGAGCCTGTGGTCCCCGGAGCTAGGCCTATGGTCCCCAGGCGGCGCGTTAGGGAGCCTGAGGTCCCGATGGTGGGTGTTAGGGGACCGCAGGACCCGGAGCTGGGCGTTAGGGGTCCTGTGGTCCCCGGACTGGGCGTTAAGGGGCCTGAGGACCCGAAGCTGGGCATTAGGGGTCCTGTGGACCCTGAGCTGGGCGTTAGGGGGCCTGTCATCCCCGGGCTGGGCGTTAGGGGGCCTGTGGTCCCCTGGCTGGGCGTTAGCGGGCCTGAGGACCCGGAGCTGGGCGTTAGGGGGCATGAGGTCCCCGGAGATGGGCGTTAAGGGGCCTGTGTACCTCGAGCTGGGCGTTATTGGGCGTGTGGACCCGGAGGTGTGCGTTAGGGGGCCTGTGGTCTCCGCGCTGGGCGTTAGGGGGCCTGAGGACCCGGAGCTGGGCGTTAGGGGTCCTCAGGACTCTGAGCTGGGCGTTAGAGGGCCTGTCGTCCCCGGGCTGGGCGTTAGGGGTCCTGTGGTCCCGGTGCTGGGTGTTAGGCGGCCCGTGGACCCGGAGCTGGGCGTTAGGGGGCCTGTGGACCCGATGGTGGGCGTTAGGGGGCCTGAGGTCCCCGGAGTTGGGCGTTAGGGGGCCTGTGGACCCGATGGTAGGCGTTAGGGGGCCTGTGGTTCCCGCGGCTGGGCGCTACGGGCGCTGTGGACACGGAGCTCGGCGTTAGGAGGCCTATGGACCGATGTTGAGCGTTAGGGGACCTGAGGTCCCCGGAGTTGGGCGTTAGGGGGTCTCTGGACCGGATGGTAGGCGTTAGGGGGCCTGAGGGCCTAGGAGCTGAGCGTTAGGGGCCTGTGGACGCGATGGTAGGCGTTAGGGGGCCTGTGTACAAGGAGCTGTGCGTTAGGGCTCCTGTGGACCCGGAGCTGGGCGTGAGGGGGCCTGTGCACCCGGAGATGGGCGTTAGGCGTCTTTGAACGTGGAGCTGGGCCTTAGGGGGCCTGTGGTACCAGGGCTAGGCGATAGGGGTCTCTTGGTCCGCCGGCTGGGCGTTTGGGGGGCCTGAGGACCCGGAGCTGGGCGTTAGGGGTCCTGTGGACCCGGAGGTGAGCGTTAGAGGTCCTGTGGCCCCGATGGTAGGGGTTTGGGTGCCTGAGGACGCGGAGATGGGCGTTAGGAGGCCTGTGGTCCCAGGGCTGGGCGTTAGGGGTCCTGTGATCCCGGTGCTGGGCGTTTGGGTGAACGAGCACCTGCAGCTGGTCGTTACGGGGCCCGTGGACACGGAGCTGGGCGTTAGGGGTCCTGTGGACCCGGAGCTAGGTGTTTGAGGGCCTGTGGACCCGGAGCTGGGCGTTAGGGGGCCTGTGGACCCCGGGCTGGGCATTAGGGGTCCCGTGGTCCCGGTGCTGGGCGTTTGGATGCCTGAGGAGCCGGAGCTGGCCGTTAGAGGGCCCGAGGACCCGGAGCTGGGCGTTAGGGGGCCTGTGGACGCGATGGTGTGCGTTAGGGGTCCCCTGCTCCCAGTGCAGGGCGTTAGGGGGCCCGTGGATCCTGAGCTGGGCGTTAGGGGGCCTGAGGACCCAGAGCTGGGCGTTAGGGGGCCTGTGGACCCGATGGTAGGCGTTAGGGGGCCTGTGTTCCCCGGAGCTGGTCGTGGGGGGGCCTATGGACTCTACGGTAGACATTAGGGTGCATGTGATCCCCGGAACTGGGCGTTAGGGGGCCTGTGGTCCCCGGAGCTGGGCGTCAGGGGTCCTGTGGACGCGGAGCTGGGCGTTAGGGGGCCTGTGGACCCGATGATAGGCGTTAGGGGTCCTGAGAACCCGGAGCTGGGCGACAGGGGGCCTGTGGTCCCCGGAGCAGGACGTTAGAGGGCCTGTGGTCCCGATGGTAGGCGTTAGGGGGCCTGTGGTCCCCGTGCTGGGCGTTAGGGGGCCTGTGGACCTGATGGTAGGCGTTAGGGGGCCTGAGTACCCGGAGCTTGGCGTTAGGGGGCCTGTGTCCCCCGGAGATGGGCGTTACGGGGGCCTGTCTTCCCGATGGTAGGCGTTAGGCGGCCTGTGGACCCGGAGCTGGGCGTTATGGGGCCTGTGCACCCGATGGTAGCCCTTAGGGGGCCTGAGGTCCCCGGAGCTGGGTGTTAAGGGGCCTGAGGTCCCCGGAGCTGGGCGTTAGGGGGCCTGTGGAACCGATGGTAGGCGTTAGGGGGCCTGTGGTCCCGATGGTAGGCGTTAGGGGTCCTGAATACCCGGAACTGGGCTTTAGGGGGCCTGTGGTCCCCGGAGCTGGGCGTTAGGGGGCCTGTGGTCCCGACTGTAGGCGTTAGGGGGCCTGTGGTCCCCGGGCTGGGCGGTAGGGATCCTGTGGACCCGATGGTAGGCGTTAGGGGGCCTGAGTACCCGCAGATGGACGTTAGGGGGCGTGTGGGCCCTGGAGCTGGGCGTTAGGGGGCCTGAAGTCCCGGGAGCTGGGCGTTAGGGGGCCTGTGGACCCGATGGTAGGCGTTAGGGGGCCTGTGGACGCGGAGCTGTGCGTTAGGGCTCCTGTGGACTCGGAGCTGGGCGTTAGGGGGCCTTTGGACCCGGAGATGGCCGTTAGGGGTCTGTGAATGTCGATCTGGGCCTTAGCGGGCCTGTGGACCCGAAGCTTGGCGTTAGGGGGCCTGTGGTCCCTTGGCTGGGTGTTAGGGGGCCTGTGGTCCGCGGGCTGGGCGTTTGGGGGACCTGAGTACCCGGAATTGGGCGTTAGGGGTCCTGTGGACCCGATGGTAGGCGTTAGGGGGCCTGTGGACCCTGAGCTGGGCGTTAAGGTTTCTATGGACCCGGAGATGGGCGTTAGGGGGCCTGTGGAGCCGATGGTAGGCGTTAGGGGGCCTGTGGACCCGGAGCTGTGCGTGAGGGCTCCTGTGGACACGGAGCTGGGTGTGAGGGGGCGTGTGGACCCGGAGATGGGCGTGAGGGGTCTGTGAATGTGGATCTGGGCCTTAGCGGGCCTGTGGACCCGAAGCTGGGCGTTAGGGGGCCTGTGGTCCGCGGGCTGGGCGTTTGGGGGGCCTGACTACCCGGAACTGGGTGTTAGGGGTCCTGTGGACCCGATGGTAGGCGTTTGGGGGTCTGAGGATGCGGAGCTGCGCGTTAGAGGACCTGTGGTCCCCGGGCTGGTCGTTAGGGGTCCTGTGGTCCCGGTGCTGGGCGTTGGGGTGCCCGAGGACCCGGAGCTGGGCGTTAAGGGGCCCGAGGACACGGAGCTGGGCGTTAGGGGTGCTGTGGACCCGGAGCTAGGTGTTTGCGGGCCTGTGGACCCGGAACTGGGCGTTAGGGGGTCTGTGGACACCGGGATGGGCGTTAGGGGTCCCGTGATCCCAGTGCTGGGCGTTTGGGTGCTCGAGGACCCGGAGCTGTGCGTTGGGAGGCCCGAGGACCCGGAGCTGGGCGTTAGGGGGCCTGTGGATCTGATGGTGGGCGTTACTTGTTCCGTGCTCCCAGTGCTGGGCATTAGGGGCCCGTGGACCCGGAGCTGGGCGTTAGGGGGCCTGATGACCCAGAGCTGGGCGTTAGGAGGCCTGTGGAACCGATGGTAACCGTTAGGGGGCCTGTGTTCCCCGGAGCTGTGCGTTAGGGGACCTGTGGACCCTATGGTAGGCGTTAGGGTGCATGTGATCCCCGGAGCTGGGCTTTAGGGGGCCTGTGGTCCCCGGAGCTGGGCGTTAGGGGCCCTGTGGACCCGATGGTAGGCGTTAGGCGGCCTGTGGTCCCCAGGTTGGGCGTTAGGGGTCCTGTGGACCCGATGGCAGGTGTTAGGGATCCTGTCGGCCCCGGAGCAGGGCGTTAGGGGGCCTGTCGGCCTCGGAGCTGGGTGTTAGGGGGCCTGTGGTCCCGATGGTAGGCGTTAGGGGGCCTGTGATCCCCTGGCTAGGCGTTAGAGGGCCTTAGGTTCCCGGAGCTGGGCTTTAAGGGGCCTGTGTAATCTATGGTATGCGTTGGGGGGCCTGTGGACCCGGAGCTGGTCGTTAGGGGGCCTGTTTACCCGGAGCTGGTCGTTAAGGGGCCTGTGGATCCGGAGATGGGCGTTAGGGGGCCTGTGGACCCTATCGTAGGCGTTAGGGTGCATATGATCCCCGGAGCTGGACGTTAGGGGTCTTGTGGACCCGGAGCTGGGCGTTAGGGGGCCTGTGGGCCCGATGGTAGGCGTTAGGGCTCCTGAGGATCCGGAGCTGGGCGTTAGGGGGACTGTGGACCCGGAGCTGGTCGTTAGGGGGCCTGTTGTCCCCGGGCTGGGGGTTTTGGGGGCGTGAGGACCCGATGGTACGCGTCAGGGGGCCTGTGGTCCCGGGACCTGGGCGCTCGGGGGCCTGTGGACCCGATGGTAGTCGTTAGGGGGCCTCTGGTCCCCGGTCTGGGCGTTAGGGGGCCTGTGGTCCCCGGAGTTGGGCCTTAGGGGGCCTGAGGACCCGGAGCTGGGCGTTAGGGGGCCTTAGGACCCGGAGCTGGGCGTTAGGGGGCCTGAGGTCCACGCATCTGGCCGTTAGGTGGCCTGTGGACCCGGAGCAGGGCGTTAGAAGGCCTGAGGTCCCCGGAGCTGGGCGTTATGGAGCCTGTGGATCTTATGGTGGGCGTAAGGGGTCTGAGGTCCCCGGAGCTGGGTGTTAGGGAGCCTGTGGACCTGATGGTAGGAGTTAGGGGGCCTCTGGTCTGCGGAGCTTGGCGTTAGGGGGCCTGTGGTCCCGATGGTAGGCGTTAGGGGGCCTGTGATCCCCTGGCTAGGCGTTAGGGGGCCTGAGGTTCCCGGAGCTGGGCGTTAGGGGTTCTGTGGACCCGGAGCTCGGCATTAGGGGTCCTGTAGACCGGATGGTAGGCGTTTGGGGGCTGAGGACCCGGAGCTAGGCGTTAGGGGGCCTGTGGACCCCGATCTGGTCGTTAGGGGGCCTGTGGACCCGGAGATGGGCGTTATGGGGCCTGTGGACGCGGTGGTGGGTGTTAGGGGGCCTGTGGTGCCCATTATAGGCGTTAGGGGGCCTGAGGTCCACGGAGCTGGGCGCTAAGGGGCATGTGGACCCGATCGTAGGCGTTAGGGAGCCTAAGGTCCACGATGGTGGGCGTTAGGGGTCCTGTGGACCCGATGGTGGGCGTTAGGGGTCCTGAGGCCCCAGAGCTGGGCGTTATGGGGCCTGTGGACCCGATGGTAGGCGTTACGGGGCCTGTGGTCCGCGGAGCTGGGCGTTAGGGGGACTGTGGCTCCCGTTCTTGCCGTTAGCGGTCCTTTGTTCCCTGGGCTGGGCGTTAGGGGTCCTGTCGACCCGGAGCTGGGCGTTAGGGGTCCTGTGGACCGGATGGTAGGCGTTTGGGGGCTGAGGACCCGGAGCTAGGCGTTAGGGGGCCTGTGGACCCCGAGCTGGTCGTTACGGGGCCCGTGGACCCGGAGATTTGCGTTAGTGTGCCTGTGGACGCGATGGTGGGCGTTAGGGGGCCTGTGGATCAGGAGCTGGTCGTTAGAGGGCCTGTGGACCCGCAGCTGGGCGTTAGGAGGCCTGAGGTCCCCGGAGCTGGGCGTTAGGGTCCTGTGGACCCGATGGTGGGCGTTAGTGGGCGTGAGGATTCGCAGCTGTGCGTTAGGGGGCCTGAGGACCCGAAGGTAGGCGTTAGGGGGCCTTTGGTCCCTGGAGCTGGGCGTTATTGGGCCTGTGGACCCGATAGGTGGCGTTAAGGGGCCTTTTGTCCCCGGAGTTGGGCGTTAGGGGGCCTGTGAAACCGATTTTAGGCTTTAGGGGGCCTGTGGTCCCTGGAGCTGGGCGTTAGGGGGCAAGTGGTCCCGGAGCTTGGTGTTAGGGGGTCGGTAGACCGGATGGTAGGCGTTAGGGGGCCTGTGGTCCCCGCAGCTGAGCGTTAGAGAGCCTGTGGACTCGGAGCTGGGCGTTTGGGGGCCTGAGAACCCGATGCTAGGCGTTAGGGGACCTGAGGACCGGGAGGTGGGCGTTAGGGGGCCTGTCGTCCCCCCTGTGGGCCTTAGGGGTCCTGTGGACCCGGACCTGGGCGGTAGGGGGCCTGTGGTCCCCGGGCTGGGCGTTAGGCTTCCTGTGGTCCCGGTGCTGCGTGTTAGGAGGCCCGTGGACCCAGAGCTGGGCTTTAGGGGGCCTGAGGACCTGGAACTGGGCGTTAGGGGGCCTGTGGACCCGATGGTGGACGTTAGGGGTCCTGTGGTCCTGGTGCTGGGCGTCAGGGGGCCCGTGGAACTGGAGCTGGGTGTTAGGGGGCCTGAGGACCCGGAGGTGGGCGTCAGGGGGCTTGTGGACCGATGGTGAGCATTAGGGTCCTGAGGTCCTCGGAGCTGGGCGTTAGGGTCCCTGTGGACCCGATGTTGGGCGTTAGGGGGCCTGTGGACCCGATGTTATGCGTTAGGGGGCCTGTGGTCCCCGGAGCTGAGCGTTAGGGGGCCTGTGGATCCAGAGCTGGGCGTTCTTGGGCCTGTGGAACCGATGATAGGCGTTAGGGGGCCTGTGGTCCCCGGAACTGGGCGTTAGGGGGGCTGGGGGCCTCGGAGCTCTGCGTTAGGGGGCTGTGTACCCGACGGTATGCGTTAGGGGGCCTGTGGTCTCCGGAGCTGGTCGTTAGGGGGCCTGTGGATCCGATGGTGGGCGTTAGGGGGCCTGTGGTCTCCGGAGCTGGGCTTTAGAGGGCCTGTGGACCCGATGGCTGGCGTTAGGGGGCCTGTGGACCCGAAAGTGGGCGTTAGGGGGCCTGAGGTCCCCGGAGCTGGGCTTTAGGGGTTCTGTGGAGCCGATGGTAGGGGTCAGGGAGCATGAGGTCCCAGGAGCTGGGCGTTTGGGGGCCTTTGGACCCGATGGTGGGTGTTAGGGGGCTTGCGGACCAGGAGCTGGGCGTTAGGGGCCCTGAGGTCCCCGGAGCAGGGCGTTAGGGGGCCTGTGGACCCGATGGTGGACGTTAGGGGGCCTGTAATCTCCGGAGCTGGGCGGTAGGGGGCCTGTGAAGCCGATGGTGGGCGTTAGTGGGCCTCAGGATCTGCAGCTGTGCGTTAGGGGGCCTTAGGTCCGCGGAGGGGGCGTTAGGGTGCCTGTGGACCCGATGGTAGGCGTCAGGGAGCCTGAGGTCCCCGGAGCTGGGCGTTAGGGGGCCTGTGGACCCGGAGCTGGGCGGTAGGGGGCCTGTGGACCCGATCGTAGGCGTTAGGGGGCCTGTGGACCCGATGGTTGGCGTTAGGGGGCCTTTGGACCCGATAGTGGGCGTTAGGGGGCCTGTGGTCCTCAGAGCTGGGCGTTAGGGGGCCTGTGGACCCGATGGTAGGCGTTAGGGGCCCTGTGGACCCGATGGTAGGCGTTAGGGGCCCTGAGGACACGGAGCTGGGCGTTAGGGGGCCTGTGGTCCCCGGGCTGGGCCTTTGGGGGGCCTGTGGACTCGATTGTAGGCGCTAGGGGGTCTGAGTACCCGTAGCTGGGCGTTAGGGGGCCTGTAGGCCCCGGACCTGGGCCTTAGCGGGCCTTTGGTCCCGATGGTAGGCGTTAGGGGGCCTGAGGTCACCGGAGCTGGGCGTTAAGGGGCCTGAGGTCACCGAAGCTGGGCGTTAGGGGGCCTGAGGGCCCCGGAACTGGGCGTCAGGGGGCCTGTGGACCCGATGGTAGGCGTTAGGGACCTGCGGATCCGGAGCTGTGCGTTTGGGGGCCTTTGGATCCGGAGATGGGCATTAGGGGACTGTGGACGAGGAGCTGGGCTTTAGGGGGCCTGTGGACCCGGAGCTGGGCGTTAGGGGGCCTGTTGTCACCCTGCTGGGCGTTAGGGGGCCTGTGGTCCCAGGGATGGGTTTTTGGGGGCCTGTGGACCCGATGGTGGGTGTTAGGGTGCCTGTGGTCCCCGGAGCTGGGCGTTAGGGGGCTTGTGGACTGGATGGTAGGTGTTAGGGGGCCTATGGACCCGATGGTGGGCGTTAGGGGGCCTGAGGTCCCCGGAGCTGAGTGTTAGGGGACTTGTGGACCCGATGGTAGGCGTTAGGGGGCCTGTGTTCCCCGGACCTGGGCGTTAGGGGGCCTGAGTTCCCCGGAGCTGGGCGTTAGGGGACCTGTGGTCCCCGGAGCTGGGCGTTAGGGGGCCTGTGGACACAATGGTAGGCGTAAGGGGGCCTGAGGTCCCCGGAGCTGGGCGTTAGGGGCCTGTGGACCCGATGTTGGGCGTTAGGGGGCCTGCGGACCCGGAGCTGGGTGTTAGAGGGCCTGAGGTCCCTGAAGATGGGCGTTTGGGGTCCTGTGGATCCGATGGTGGGCGTTACGGGGGCCTGTGGACCCGATGGTGGGCGTTAGGGGGCCTGTAGTCCTGATGGTAGGCGTTAGGGGGCCTGTGGACCATTGCCGGGAGTTAGTGGGCCTGTGGACCCGGAGCTGGGCGTTAGGGGGCCTGTGAACCCGATGCTAGACGTTAGGGGGCCTGTTGGCCCTGGAGCTGGGCGTTAGGGGCCTTTGGACCCGATGATGGGCGTTAGGGGGCCTGAGGTCCCGGAGCTGGGCGTTAGGGGGCCTGTGGACCCGATGGTGGGCGTTAGGGGGCCTGAGTTCCCCGGAGCTGGACGTTAGGGGGCCTGTGGACCGGATGGTAGGCGTTAGGGGGCCTGTGGTCCCCGGAGTTGAGCGTTAGAGGACCTGTGGACCCGGAGCTGGGCGTTAGGGGGCCTGTCAACCCGATGATAACCGTTAGGGGGTCTCAGGTCCTCGGAGCTGGGCGTTAGGGGGCCTGAGGTCCCGGAGCTGGGCGTTAGGGGGCCTGTGGACCCGATGGTGGGCTTTAGGGGGCCTTAGGTCCCCGCAGCTGGGCGTTAGGGGGCCTGTGGACCCGATGGTAGGCGTTAGTGGCCTGTGGTTTCCGTAACTGGGCGTTAGGAGTCCTGTGGTCCCCGGAGCTGTTCGCTAGGGTGCTGCGGACCCGATGGTATGCGTTAGGGGGCCTGAGTAAAGGGAGCTGGGCGTTAGGCGGCCTATGGTCCCCATGGTATGCGTTAGGGGGCCTGAGTAAAGGGAGCTGGGCGTTAGGCGGCCTATGGTCCCCATGATAGGCGTTAGGGGGCCTGAGTAAAGGGAGCTGGGCGTTAGGCGGCCTATGGTCCCCATGGTAGGCGTTAGGGGGCCTGTGGTCCCCTGGCTGAGCGTTAGGGGACCTGAGGACCCGGAGCTGGGCGTTAGGGGGCCTGAGGTCCCCGGAGTTGGGCGTTAAGGTGCCTGTGTACCTCGAGCTGGGCGTTATTGGGCGTGTGGAGCCGGAGCTGTGCGTTAGGTGGCCTGTGGACACGGAGATGGGCGTTAGGGGGCCTGTGTACCTCGAGCTCGACGTTATAGGGCCTGTGGACCCAGAAATGGGCGTTAGGGGGGCCTGTGGTCCCCGGGTTGGGCGTTAGGGGGCCTGAGAACCCGATGGTAAGCGTTAGGGGACCTGAGGATCGGGAACTGGGCGTTAGGGGGCCTGTCGTCCCCTCTGTGGGCGTTAGGGGGCCTGTCGTCCCCTCTGTTGGCGTTAGGGGTCCTGTGGACCCGGCCCTCGGCGGTAGGGAGCCTGTGGTCCCCGTGCTGGGCGTTAGGCTTCCTGTGGTCCCGGTGCTGGGCATTAGGAGGCCCGTGGACCCGGAGCTGGGCTTTAGGGGGCCTGAGGACCTGGAAATGGGCGTTAGGGGGCCTGTGGACCCGATGGTGGACGTTAGGGGTCCTGTGGTCCTGGTGCTGGGCGTCAGGGGGCCCGTGGAACTGGAGCTGGGTGTTAGGGGGCCTGAGGACCCGGAGATGGGCGTGAGGGGGCCTGTGTTCCCCGGGCTGGGCGTTAGGGGGCCTGTGGTCCGCGGGCTGGGCGTTTGGGGGGCCTGAGTACCCGGAACAGGGCGTTAGGGGTCCTGTGGACCCGATGGTAGGCGTTTGGGGGTCTGAGGACGCGGAGCTGGGCGTTAGGGGGCCTATGGACCCGGAGCTGGGCGTTAGGGGGCCTGTGGACCCGATGGTAGGCGTTAGGGGGCCTTTGGACCCGGAGCTGTGCGTTAGGGCTCCTGTTGACCCGGAGCTGGGTGTGAGGGGGCCTGTGGACCCGGAGATGAGAGTGAGGGGTATGTGAATGTGGAGCTGGGCCTTAGCGGGCCTCTGGACCCGAAGCTGGACGTTAGGGGGCCTGTGGTCCGCGGGCTGGGCGTTTGGGGGGCCTGACTACCCGGAACTGGGTGTTAGGGGTCCTGTGGACCCGATGTAGGAGTTTAGGGGTCTGAGCACGCGGAGCTGCGCGTTAGGTGACCTGTAGTCCCCGGGCTGTTCGTTAGGGGTCCTGTGGTCCCGGTGCTGGGCGTTGGGGTGCCCGAGGACCCGGAGCTGGGCGTTAAGGGGCCCGAGGACACGGAGCTGGGCGTTAGGGGTCCTGTGGAACAGGAGCTAGGTGTTTGCGGGCCTGTGGACCCGGAGCTGGGCGTTAGGGGTCCTGTGGACCCCAGGCTGGGCGTTAGGGGTCCCGTGGTCCCGGTGCTGGGCGTTAGGGGGCCCGAGGACCCGGAGCTGGGCGTTAGGGGGCCTGTGGACCCGATGGTGGGCGTTAGGGCTCCTGAGGACCCGGAGCTGGGCGTTAGGGGGCCTGTGGACCCGGAGCTGGGCGTTAGTGAGCCTGTGGTACTGATGGTAGGCTTTAGGGGGCCTGTGGTCCCCGGAGCTGGGCGTTAGGGGGTCTGTGGTCCCCGTTTTTGTCGTTAGCGGTCCTGTGTTCCCTGGGCAGGGCGTTAGGGGTCCTGTGGACCCGGAGCTGGGCGTTAGGGGCCTTTGGACCCGATGAGTGGCATTAGGGGGCCTGAGGTCCCGGAGCTGGGCGTTAGGGGGTCTGTGGACCCGATGGTGGGCGTTAGGGGGCCTGAGGTCCCCGGAGCTGAGCGTTAGAGGGCCTGTGGACCCGGAGCTGGGCGTTAGGGGGCCTCTGAACCCGATGATAAGCGTTAGGGGGTCTCAGATCCTCAGACCAGGGCGTAAAGGGCCTGTGGATCCGTTGATGGGCGTTAGGGGGCCTGAGGTCCAGGAGCTGGGCGTTAGGGGGCCTGTGGAGCCGATGGTGGGCGTTAGGGGGCCTGAGGTCCCCGGAGCTGGGCGTTAGGGGGCCTGTGGACCCGATGGTAGGCGTTAGTGGCCTGTGGTTTCCGTAGCTGGGCGTTAGGGGTCCTGTGGTCCCCGGAGCTGTTCGCTAGGGTCGTGTGGACCTGATGGTATGCGTTAGGGGGCCTGAGTAAAGGGAGCTGGGCGTTAGGCGGCCTATTGTCCCCATGGTAGGCGTTAGGGGGCCTGTGGACCCGATGGCAGGCGTTAGGGGGCCTGAGTACCCGGAGCTGGGCCTTAGGGGGCCTGTGGGCCCCGGAGCTGGGCGTTAAGGGGCCTGTGGAATCTATGGTATGCGTTGGGGGGCCTGTGGACCCGGAGCTGGTCGTTACGGGGCCTGTTTACCCGGAGCTGGTCGTTAGGGGGCCTGTGTATCCGGAGCTGGGCGTTAGGGGGCCTGTGGACCCTATGGTAGACGTTAGGGTGCATGTGATCCCCGGAGCTGGACGTTAGGGGTCCTGTGGACCCGGAGCTGAGCGTTAGGGGGCCTGTGGGCCCGATGGTAGGCGTTAGGGCTCCTGAGGACCCGGAGCTGGGCATTAGGGGGCCTGTGGGCCCGATGGTAGGCGTTAGGGCTCCTGAGGACCCGGAGCTGGGCGTTAGGGGGCCTGTGGACCCGGAGCTGGGCGTTAGTGAGCCTGTGGTACTGATGGTAGGCTTTAGGGGGCCTGTGGTCCCCGGAGCTGGGCGTTAGGGGGTCTGTGGTCCCCGTTCTTGCCGTTAGCGGTCCTGTGTTCCCTGGGCTGGGCGTTAGGGGGCCTGTGGATCCGGAGCTGGGCGTTAGGGGGCCTGTGGACCGGATGGTAGGCGTTTAGGGGCTGAGGACCCGGAGTTAGGCGTTAGCGGGCCTGTGGACCCCGAGCTGGTCGTTAGGGGGCCCGTGGACTCGGAGATGGGCGTTAGGGCGCCTGTGGACGCGATGGTGGGCGTTAGGGGGCCTGCGGTCCCCATTGTAGGTGTTAGGGGGCCTGTGGTCCCCTGGCTGGCCGTTAGGGGGCCTGAGGACCCGAAGCTGGGCTTTAGGGGGCCTGAGGTCCACGGAGCTGGGCGCTAAGGGGCCTGTGGACCCGATCATAGGCGTTAGGGGGGCCTGAGGTCCCCGGAGCTGGGCGTTAGGGTGCCTGTGGACCCGATGGTGGGCGTTAGGGGGCCTGAGGCCCCGGAGCTGGGCATTATGGGGCCTGCGGACCCGATGGTAGGCGTTAGGGGTCCTGTGGTCCCCGGAGCTGGGCGTTAGGGTGTTTGTGGTCCCCGTTCTTGCCGTTAGCGGTCCTGTGTTTCCTGGGCTGGGCGTTAGGGGTCCTGTGGACCTGGAACTGGCCGTTAGTGTTCGTGTGGAACGGATGGTAGGCGTTTGGGGGCTGAGGACCCGGAGTTAGGCGTTAGGGGCCCTGGGGACCCCGAGCTGCTCGTTAGGGGGCCCGTGGACCCGGAGATGGGCGTTAGGGCGCCTGTGGACGCGATGGTTGGCGTTAGGGGGCCTGTAGACCCGGAACTGGTCGTTAGGGGGCCTGTGGACCTGCAGCTGGGCGTTAGGAGGCCTTAAGTTCCCGGAGCTGGGCGTTAGGGGTCCTGTGGACCCGATGGTGGGTGTTAATGGGCGTGAGGATCCGCAGCTGTGCGTTAGGGGGCCTGAGGACCCGACGGTAGGCGTTAGGGGGCCTTTGGTCCCTGGAGCTGGGCGTTAGGGTGCCTGTGGACCCTATGGTTGGCGTTAGGGGGCCTGTGGTCCCTGGAGCTGGGCGTTAGGGGGCCAGTGGTCCCGGAGCTGGGTGTTAGGGGGTCTGTGGACCGGATGGTAGGCGTTAGGGGGCCTGTGGTCCCCGGAGCTGAGCGTTAGAGGGCCTGTGGACCCGGAGCTGGGCGTTAGGGGGCCTCTGAACCCGATGATAAGCGTTAGGGGGTCTCAGATCCTCAGACCAGGGCGTAAAGGGCCTGTGGATCCGTTGATAGGCGTTAGAGGGCCTGAGGTCCAGGAGCTGGGCGTTAGGGGGCCTGTGGAGCCGATGGTGGGCGTTAGGGGGCCTGAGGTCCTCGGAGCTTGGCGTTAGGGGGCCTGTGGACCCGATGGTAGGCGTTAGTGGCCTGTGGTTTCCGTAGCTGGGCGTTAGGGGTCCTGTGGTCCCCGGAGCTGTTCGCTAGGGTCGT
>CM047482.1:32902796-32934302 GCA_026122505.1 Aldabrachelys gigantea
CGCGGACCACAGGACCCCTAACGCCCAGCCCTGGGACCACAGGCCCCCTAAAGCCCAGCTCCACGTTCACAGACCCCTAACGCCGACCATCGGGTCCACAGCCCCCTGACGCCCAGCTCCGGGTCCAAAGGCCCCCCTAACACTCAGGTCCTGGGACCACAGGCCCCCTAACGCCTACCATGGGGTCCACAGGCGCCCTAACGCCCACCATCGAGTCCACAGGCACCCTAACGCCCCCTCCGGGGACCTAAGGCCCCCTAACGCCCACGATCGGGTCCACAAGCCCCCTAACGCCCAGCTACGGGTCCTCAGGCCTCATAACGCCCAGCTCAGGGACCACAGGCCGCCTAACGCCCAGCTCCGCGGACCTCAGGCCCCCTAACGCCTACAATCGGGTCCACAGCCCCCTGACACCCAGCGCCGTGTCCACAGGCCCTCTAACTCTCAGCTCCGGGGACCACAGGCCCCCTAACGCCTACCATGGGGTCCACATGCACCCTAACGTCCACCATCGGGTACACAGGCACCGAAACGCCGCCTCAGGGGACCTCAGGCCCCCTAACGCCCACCATCGGGTCGACAAGCTCCCTAACGCCCACCTCCGGGTCCTCAAGCCCCCTACCGCCCAGCTCCGGGTCCACAGGCGGCCTAACGCCCAGCTCCGGGGACCTCAGGCCGTCTAACGCCTACCATCGGTGTCCACAGGCCCCCTAACGCCCAGCTCCGAGGACCACAGGCCCCCTAACGCCTACCATCGGGTCCACAGGCCCCCAAACACCTACGATCGGGTCCACGGGCCCCCTAACGCCCAGCTCCGGGTCCACAGGACCCCTAACGCACAGCCCAGGAAACACAGGACCGCTAATGGCAAGGACGGGGACCACAGACCCCCTAACGCCAAGCTCCGGGGACCTCAGGCCCCCAAACGCCTACGATCGGGTCCACAGGCCCCCTAACGCCCAGCTCCGGGGGACCTCAGGACCCCTAACACCTACGATCGGGTCCACAGGCCCCTTAGCGCCCAGCTCCGTGGACCTCAGGCCCCCTAACGCCCAGCTCCGGGTCCTCAGGCCCCCTAACGCCTACCATCGGGGTCCACAGGCCCCCTAACGCCCAACTCCGGGGACGACAGGCCCCCTAACGCCCTGACCGGGGACCACAGACCCCTAACGCCTACCATCGGGTCCACAGGCCCCCGAGCGCCCAGCTCCGGGGACCACAGGCCCCCTGACGCGTACCATCGGGTCCTCAGCCCCCAAAACCCCCAGCCCGGGGACAACAGGCCCCCTAACGCCCAGCTCCGGGTCCTCAGGACCCCTAACGTCTAGCTCCGGGGATCACATGCACCCTAACGCCTACCATAGTGTCCACAGGTCCCCTAACGCCCAGCTCGGGGTCCACAGGCCCCCTAACGCCTAGCTCCGGGTCCTTAGCCCTCAAACGCCTACCATCCGGTCCACAGGCCCCTAACGCCCAGCTCCGGGTCCACAGGACCCCTAACGCACAGCCCAGGAAACACAGGACCGCTAATGGCAAGGACGGGGACCACAGACCCCCTAACGCCAAGCTCCGGGGACCTCAGGCCCCCAAACGCCTACGATCGGGTCCACAGGCCCCCTAACGCCCAGCTCCGGGGACCTCAGGACCCCTAACACCTACGATCGGGTCCACAGGCCCCTTAGTGCCCAGCTCAGTGGACCTCAGGCCCCCTAACGCCCAGCTCCGGGTCCTCAGGCCCCCTAACGCCTACCATCGGGTCCACAGGCCCCCTAACGCCCAACTCCGGGGACGACAGGCCCCCTAACGCCCTGACCGGGGACCACAGACCCCCTAACGCCTACCATCGGGTCCACAGGCCCCCGAGCGCCCAGCTCCGGGGACCACAGGCCCCCTGACGCGTACCATCGGGTCCTCAGGCCCCCAAAACCCCCAGCCCGGGGACAACAGGCCCCCTAACGCCCAGCTCCGGGTCCTCAGGACCCCTAACGTCTAGCTCCGGGGATCACATGCACCCTAACGCCTACCATAGTGTCCACAGGTCCCCTAACGCCCAGCTCCGGATCCACAGGCCGCCTAACGACCCGCTCCGGGTAAACAGGCCCCGTAACGACCAGCTCCGGGTAAACAGGCCCCCAACGCATACCATCGATTCAACAGGCCACTTAACGCCCAGCTCCGGGAACCTCAGGCCCCCAAAAGCCCAGCTCCGGGTCCTCAGGCCCCCTAACGCCTAGCCAGGGGATCATAGGCCCCCTAACGCCTACCATCGGGACCACAGGCACCCTAACGCGCAGCTCCGGGGCCCACAGGCCCCCTAACGCCCAGCTCCGTGCACTCAGGCCCCCTAACGTCTGCCATCGGGTCCACAGGCCCCCTAACGCCCAGCCTGGTGACCACAGGCCGCCTAACGCCTACCATCGGGACCGCAGGCCCCCTAACGCCCAGCTCCTGGGACCACAGGCCCACTAACGCCCAGCTCCGGGGATCACATGCATCCTAACGCCTACCATAGGGTCCACAGGCCCCCCTAACGCCCAGCTCTCGATCCACAGGCCCCCCTAATGCCCAGCTCCGGGGAACACAGGCCCCCTAACGCTTACCATCGGGTCCACAGGCCCCCCTAACGACCAGCTCTGGGTCGTCAGGCCCCCTAACGCCAAGCTCCGGGTCCACGGACCCCCTAATGCCCAGCACTTTGAGCAAGAAACCAGCAACGCCCACCATCGGATCCACAGGCCGCTAACACCCAGCTCCGGGTCCTCGGGCCCTCCAACGCCCAGCTCCGGGTCCTCGGGCACCCAAACGCCCAGCTCCGGGACCACGGGACCCCTAACGCCCAGCCCGGTGACCACGGGCCCCCTGACGCCCAGCTTCGGGTCCACAGGCGCCCTAACGCCCAGCTTCAGGTCCACAGGCTCCCTAAGGCCCAGCTTCGGGTCCACACGCTCCCTAACGCCCAGATTCGGGTCCACAGGCCCCCTAACGCCCAGATCCACATTCACAGACCCCTCACGCCCATCTCCGGGTCCACAGGCCCCCTCACACCCAGCTCCGGGTCCATAGGAGCCCTAACGCACACCTCCGGGTCCACAGGAGCCCTAACGCCCATCATCGGGTCCACAGGCCCCCTACCGCCCGTCTCCGGGTCCAGAGGACCCCTGACGCCCAGCTCCGGGGATCACAGGCCCCCTAACGCTCAGCTCCGGGGACCACAGGCCCCCTAACGCCTACCATAGGGTCCACGGGCCCCCTAACGCCCAGCTCCGGATCCACAGGCCCCCTAACGTCCAGCTCCGGGGAACACAGGCCCCCTAACGCCCAGCCCGGGGACCACAGGCCCCCTAACGCCCAGCTTCGGGTCCACAGGCCCGCTAAGGCCCAGCTCCACATTCACAGACCCCTAATGCCCATCTACGGGTCCACAGGCCCCCTCACGCCCAGCTCCGAGTCCACAGGAGACCTAACGCACAGCTCCGAGTCCACAGGCCCCCTAACGCCTACCATCGGGACCACAGGCCCCCTAACGCCTACCATCGGGACCACAGGCCCCCTAACGCCCAGCTCCAGGGCCCACACGCCCCCTAACGTCCATCTCCGGGTACTCAGGCCCCCTAACGCCTACCATCGGGTCCACAGGAACCCTACCGCCCAGCCCGGGGTCCACAGGCCCGCAAAGACCTAGCTCTGGGGACCACAGGGCCCCTAACGCCTACCATACGGTCCACAGGCCCCCTAACACCGAGCTCCGCGTCCACTGGCCCCATAACGCCTACCATCGGTATCACAGGCCCCCTAACACCCAGCTCCGGCGACCACAGGCCCCTTAACGCCAACCATCGGGTCCTCAGGCCCCCTAACGCCCAGCTCCAGGGACCTTAGGCCCCCTAAAGCCCAGCTCCGGGTCATCAGGCCCCCTAACGCCTGCCATCGGGTCCATAGGAACCCTAACGCCCAGCTCCCGGTCCACAGGCCCCCTAACGCCCAGCTCCGGAGACCACAGGTCCCCTAACGCTCAGCTCCGGGGACCAGAGGCCCCCTAACACCCACCATCGGGTCCACAGGCCCCCTAACCTCCACCTCCGGGGTCCACAGGCCCCCTAACGCCCAACTCCGGGGACCACAGGCCCCCTAACGCCCAACTCCGGGGACCAAAGGCCCCCTAACGCCTACCATCGGGTCCACAGGCCCCCGAGCGCCCAGCTCCCGTTACCACAGGCCCCCTGACGCGTACCATGGGGTCCTAAGGCCCCCAAAACCCCCAGACCGGGGACAACAGGCCCCCTAACGCCCAGCTCCGGGTCCACAGGCCCCCTAACGCCCACCTCCGGGTCCTCAGGAGCCCTAACGCCTACCATCGGGCCCACAGGCCCCCTTAACGCCCAGCTCCGTGTACTCAGGCCCCCTAACGCCTGCCATCGGGTCCACGGGCCCCCTAACGCCCAGCCTGTAGACCACAAGCCGCCTAACGCCTACCATCGGGACCGCAGGCCCCCTAACGCCCAGCTCCGGGGACCACAGGCCCCCTAACGGCCAGCTACGAGTTCTCAGGCCCCCTAACGCCTACCATCGGGTCCACAGGCCCCCTACCGCCCATCTCCGGGTCCAGAGGACCCCTGACGCCCAGCTCCGGGGATCACAGGCCCCCTAACGCCCAGCTCCGGGGACCACAGGCCCCCTAACGCCTACCATAGGGTCCACAGGCCCCCTAACGCCCAGCTCCGGATCCACAGGCCCCCTAACGTCCAGCTCCGGGGAACACAGGCCCCCTAACGCTTACCATCGGGTCCACAGGCCCCCTAACGCCCAGCTCTGGGTCCTCAGGCCCCCTAACGCCCTGCTCCGGGTCCACGGGCCCCCTAATGCCCAGCACTGGGAGCACGGAACCAGTAACGCCCACCATCGGATCCACAGGCCCCCTAACGCCCAGCTCCGTGTCCTCGGCCCCTCTAACGGCCAGCTCCGGGTCCTCAGGCACCCAAACGCCCAGCACTGGGACCACGGTACCCCTAATGCCCAGCCCGGGGTCCACAGGCCCGCAAACACCTAGCTCCGGGTCCACAGGACACCTAACGCCCAGCTCCGTGTCCTCGGGCCCCTTAACGCCCAGCTCCGGGTCCTCGGGGACCCCAACGCCCAGCACCGGGACAACAGGACCCCTAACGACCAGCCCGGGCACCACAGGTCCCCTAACGCGCAGCTCCGCGTCCTCAGACCCCCAAACGCCTACCATCGGGTCCACAGGACCCCTAACGCCCGGTTCCGGGTACTCAGGCACCCCAAACGCCCAGCCCGCGGACCACAGGCCCCCTAACGCACATCCCGGGGACCACAGGACCCCTAACGCCCAGCTTCGGGTCCACAGGCCCGCTAAGGCCCAGATCCACATTCACAGACCCCTCACGCCCATCTCCGGGTCCACAGACCCCTTCACACCCAGCTCCGGGTCCACTGGACCCCTAATGCACAGCTCCGGGTCCACAGGCCCACTAACGCCTACCATCGGGTCCACAGGCCCCCTAACGCCCAGTTCCGGGTACTCAGGCCCCCCAAACGCCCAGCCAATGGACTACAGGCCCCCTAACGCCCAGCCCGGGGATCACAGGCCCCCTAACGCCCAGCACGCGGATCACAGGCCCCCTAACGCCCAGCACGGGGATCACAGGCTCCCTAACGCCCAGCACGGGGATCACAGGCTCCCTAACGCCCAGCTTCGGGTCCACAGGCCCGCTAAGGCCCAGCTCCACATTCACAGACCCCTCACGCCCATCTCCGGGTCCACAGGACCCCTAACACCCAGCTCCGAGTCCACAGGAGCCCTAACGCACAGCTCCGAGTCCACAGGCCCCCTAACGCCTACCATCGGGTTCACAGGCCCCCTAACGCCCAGCTCCGGGTCATCAGGCTCCCTAACGCCTGCCATCGGTACCACAGGCCCCCTAACGCCTAGCTCCAGGGCCCACACGCCCCCTAACGTCCATCTCCGGGTACTCAGGCCCCCTAACGCCTACCATCGGGTCCACAGGAACCATACCGCCCAGCCCGGGGACACAGGCCCCCTAACCCCTACCATCGGGACCACAGGCCCCCTAACGCCCAGCTCCGGGGAACACAGGCCCCCTAACGCCCAGCTCCGGGGAACACAGGCCCCCTAACGCCTACCATCGGTACCACAGGCCCCCTAACGCCCAGCTCCGCGTCCACAGGACCCCTGACGCCCAGCTCCGGGGACCACAGGCCCCCTAACGCCCACTTCCGGGGATCACATGCACCCTAACGTCTACCATAGGGTCCACAGGACCCCTAATGCACTGCTCCGGGTCCACAGGCCCCCTAACGCCTACCATCGGGTCCACAGGCCCCCTAACGCCCAGCTCTGGGTCCTCAGGCCCCCTAACGCCCAGCTCCGGGTCCACGGGCCCCCTAACGCCCTACACTGGGAGCAGGGACCCCTAACGCCCACCATCGCGTCCACAGGCCCCCTAACGCCCAGCTCCGGGTCCTCGGGCCCTCTAACGGCCAGCTCCGGGTCCTCAGGCACCCAAACGCCCAGCACCGGGACCACGGGACCCCTAATACCCAGCCCGGGGTCCACAGGCCCGCAAAGACCTAGCTCCGGGGACCACAGGGCCCCTAACGCCTACCATCCGGTCCACAGGCCCCCTAACACCCAGCTCCGAGTCCACTGACGCCCTAACGCCCTGCTCCAGGGACCACAGTCCCCCTAACGCCTACCATCGGTTTCACAGGCCCCCTACCGCCCAGCTCCGGGGACCACAGGCCCCTTAACGCCAACCATCGGGTCCACAAGCCCAATAACGCCCAGCTCCACGGACGAAAGACACCCTAACGCCTACCATCGGGTCCTCAGGCCCCCTAACGCCCGGCTCCAGGGACCTCAGGCCCCCTAAAGCCCAACTCCGGGTCATCAGGCCCCCTAACGCCTGCCATCGGGTCCATAGGAACTCTAACGCCCAGCTACGGGTCCACAGGCCCGCTAACGCCCACCATTGGGTCCATAGGCCCCCTAACGCCCAGTTCCGGGGACCTCAGGCCCCCTAACGCCCAGCTCCGGGTCCACAGGCCCCCTAACGACCAGCTCCGTGTCCTCCGGACCCCTAACGCCCACGATCGGGTCCACAGGCCCCCTAACGCCCTGCTCCGGGGCCTCAGGCCCCCTAACGCCCAGCTTCGGGTTTTCAGGCCCCCTAACGCCTGCCATCGGGTCCATAGGAACCCTAACGCCCAACTCCGGGTCAACAGACCCCCTAACGCCCTGCTCCGGGGACCACAGGCCCCCTAACGCCTACCATCGGTCCACAAGCTCCAGGAACCTCAGGCATCCTAACGCACATATGCGGATCGTAAGGCCCACTAACGTTCACCATCGGCTCCACAGGCCCCCTAACGCCCAGCTCCGGGGACCTCAGGCCTCCTATCGCCGAGCTCCGGTTCCACAGGCCCCCTAACAACCACCTCCGGGACCACAGGCCCCCTAACGGCCAGCTCCGGGTCCTCAGGACCCCTAACGCCCGCGATCGGGTACACAGGCCCCCTAACGCCCAGCTCCGGGGACCTCAGGCCCCCTAACGCCCAGCTCCGGGGACCTCAGGCCCCCTAACGCCCATCATCGGGTCCAAAGGCCCCTAACGCCCAGCTCCGGGGCCCACAGGCCCCCTAACGCCTAGCATCGGGTTAACAGGCCCCCTAACGCCCAGCTACGGGTCCACAGGCCCTCTAACGCTCAGCTCCGGGGACTACAGGCCCCCTAACGCCTACCTTCCGGTCCACAGACCCCCTAACACCCAGCTCCGGGACCACTGGCCCCCTTACGCCCAGCTTCAGGGACCACAGGCCCCCTAAAGCCTAACATCGGTTTCACAGGCCCCCTAACGCCCAGCTCCGGGGACAACAGGCCCCTTAACGCCAACCATCGGGTCCACAGGCCCAATAACGCTCAGCTCCAGGGACCAAAGGCCCCCTAACGCCCATCATCGGGTCCACAGAACCCCTAACGCCTAGCTCCGGGGACCTCAGGCCCCCTAACGCCCATCTCCGGGGACCACAGGCCCCCTAACGCCTACCATTGGATCCACAGCCCCCTGACGCCCAGCTCCTTGTCCGCAGGCCCCCTAACTCTCAGCTCCGGGGACCACAGGCCCCCTAACGCCTACCATGGGGTCCACAGGCACCGTAACGTCCACCATCGGGTACACAGGCACCCTAACGCCGCCTCCGGGGACCTCAGGCTCCCTGACGCCTACCATCGCGTCCACAGACCCCCTAAAGCCCAGCTCCGGGGACCTCAGGCCCCCTAACGCCCACCATCGGTTCGACAGGCCCCCTAACTCCTGCCATCGGGTCCACAGGCACCCTAAAGCCAAGCTCCGGAGACCAGAGGCACCCTGACGCCCACCATCGGGTCCAAAGGCCCCCTAACGCCAAGCTCCAGGTCCTCAGGCCCCCTAAAGCCCAGCTCCGGGTCCACGGGCCTCCTAACGCCCAGCACCGGGACCACAGGAAGCCTAACGCCCAGCCCGGGGACCACAGGCCCCCTAACGCCTACCATCGGGTCCACAGGCCCCTAACGCCCAGCTCCAGGGACTTCAGGCCCCCTAACGCCTACCATCCGGTCCACAGGCCCCCTAACGCCCAGTTCCGGGGACCTCAGGCCCCCTAATGCCCAGGATTGGGTCCACAGGCCCCCTAACGGCCAGCTCCGGGACCTCAGGCCCCCTAATGCCCATGACTGGGTCTAAAGGCCGCTAACGCCCAGCTCCGGGACCCACAGGCACCCTAACGCCTAGCATCGGGTTCACAGGCCCCCTAACGCCCAGCTCCGGGTCCACAGGCCCTCTAACGCTCACCTCCGGGGACCACAGGCCCCCTAACGCCTACCATCGGGTCCACAGGACGCATAACGTCCAGCTCCGGGGCCTCAGGTCCCCTAACGCCCTCCATCGGGTCCACAGGCCCCCTAACGCCAAGCTCCGGGGACCTCAGGCCCCTTAAAGCCTACGATCGGGTCCACAGAGCCCTTAGCGCCCAGCTCCGCGGACCTCAGGCCCCCTAACGCCCAGCTCCGTGTCCACAGCGCCCATAGAGCCTAGCTCCGGGAACCACAGGCCCCCTAACGCCTACCATCGGGTCCACAGGCCCTCTAACGCCCAACTCCGGGGACTTCAGGCCCCGTAACGCCCACCATCGGGTCCACAGGCCCCGAAACGCCCAGCTCCGGGTTCACGGGCCGCCTAACACCCAGCACCGGGACCACAGGCCCCCTAACGCCCAGCCCGGGAACGACAGGCCCCCTAACGCCCAGCTCAGGGTCCACAGCACCCCTAATGCCCAGCTCCGCGCCCTCAGGCCCCCTAACGCCCAGCCCGGGGACCAAAGGACCCCTAACGCCCAGCTCCGGGTCCTGCAGTCTCCTAACGCCTACCATCGGGTCCTCAGGCCCCCTAACACCCCGCTCGGGGACCACAGGCCTAGCTCCGGGGACCACAGGCCCCCTAACGCCTACAATACGGTCCACAGGCCCCCCTAACCCTCACCTCCGTGTCCACCGGCACCCTAGCGCCCAGCTCCAGGGACCACAGGCCCCCTAACGCCTACCATCGGTTTCACAGGCCCCCTAACGCCCAGCTCCGGGGACCACAGGCCCCTTAACGCCAACCATCGGGTCCACAGGCCCAATAACGCCCAGCTCCACGGACCAAAGACCCCCTAACGCCTACCATCGGGTCCTCAGGCCCCATAACGCCCAGCTCCGGGGACCTCAGGCCCCCTATCGCCCCCCATTAGGTCCACAGGCCCCCTAACGCCCAGCTCCGGGTCTAAAAGTCCCCTAACGCTCAGCTCCGGGGACCACAGGCCCCCTAACGCCTAACATCGGGTCCACAGGCACCCTAAAGCCCAGCTCCCAGGACCTCAGGCCCCCTAATGCCCACCTTCGTTCCACAAGCCCCCTAACGCCCACCATCGGGTCCACAGGCACCCTAACGCCCAGTTACGGGTCCTCAGGCCCCCTAAAGCCAAACCTCGGGTCCACGGGCCTCCTAACGCCCAGCCCGGGGACCACAGGCCCCCTACCGCCCAGGTCCGGGTCCACAGGACCCCTAACGCCCACAGAGGGGACGACAGGCCCCCTAACGCCCAGCTCCCGGTCCTCAGGTCCACTAACGCCTACCATCAGGTCCTCAGGCCCCCTAACCTCCAACTCCGGGATCAACAGGCCCCCTAACGCCTACCATCGGGTCCACAGGCCCCCTAATGCCCACCTCCTGGAATCTCAGGCATCCTAACGCACAGCTGCGGATCCTAAGGCCACTAACGCCAAACATCGGCTTCACAGGCCCCCTAACGCACAGCTCCGGGGAGCTCAGGCCTCCTAACGCCCAGCTCCGTGTCCACAGGCCCCCTAAAGCCCAGCTCCGAGACCACAGGCCCCCTAACGCCCACGATCGGGTCCACAGGTCCCCTAACGCCCAGCTCCGGGGACCACAGGCCCCCTAACGCCTACCATCAGGACCACAAGCCCCCTAACACCCAGGTCCGGGGACCACAGGCCCCCTAACGCCCAGCTCCGGAGACCTCAGGCCCCCTGACACATACCATCGGCTCCACAGGCCCCCTAACGTCCACCACCAGGTCCACAGGCCCCCTAAAGCCCAGCTCCGGTTTCACGGGCCCCCAAACGCCCACCACCGGGAACACAGGACCCCTAACGCCCAGCACGGGGACCCCAGGACCGCTAATGCCGAGCCCGGGGAACACAGGTCCCCTAAAGCCCAACTCCGGGTCGACAGGCCCCATAACGGCCAGCTCCGGGTCCTCACGCCACCAAACGCCTACCATCGGGTCAACAGGACCGCTAACGCCCAGCCCAGGGACCACAGGACCCCTAACGCCCAGTCCAGGGACCACACGACCGCTAACGCCCACCCCCGGGGGCCACAGGTCCCCTAACGCCCAGCTCCGGGGGCCACAGGTCCCCTAACGCCTACCATCGGTTCCACAAGCCCCCTAACACTCAGCTCCGGGGACCACAGGCCCCCTAAAGCCCACCATCGGGTCCACAAGCCCCCTAACGCCCAGCTCCGGGGACCCCAGGCCCCCTAACGCCCACCATCGGGTCCACAGGCCCCCTAACCCCCACCATCAGGTCCACAGGCCCACTAACGCCCAGCTCCGGGTCCTCAGGCCCCCTAACGCCCAGCTCCGGGACCACAGGCCCCCTAACGCCGAGATCCCGGGATCACAGGCCCCATAACGCCGACCATCGGGTCCACAGCCCCCTGACGCCCAGCTCCGGGTCCACAGGCACCCTAACGGCCCCTCCGGGGACCTAAGGCCCCCTAACGCCCACGATCGGATCCACAAGCCCCCTAACGCCCAGCTCCCGGTCCTCAGGACTCCTAACGCCCAGCTCCGGGTCCACAGGCCCCCTAAAGCCCAGCTCCGGTTCCACGGGCCCCCAAACGCCCAACACCGGGAACACAGGACCCCTAACGCCCAGCACCGGGAACACAGGACCGCTAATGCCCAACCCGGGGACCACAGGTCCTCTAACGCCCAGCTCCGGGTCGACAGGCCCCATAACGCCCAACTCCGGGTCCTCACGCCCCCAAACGCCTACCATCGGGTCCACAGGACCCGTAACGCCCAGCTCCGGGTCCACAGGACCCCTAACGCCCAGCGCAGGGACCACAGGACCGCTAACGCCCACCCCCGGAGACCACAGGTACGCTAACGCCCAGCTCCGGGGAACACAGGCACCCTAACGCCTACCATCGGGTCCACAAGCCCCCTGACACTCAGCTCCGGGGATCGCAGGCCCCCTAACGCCTACCATCGGGTCCACAGGCCCCCTAACGCCCAGCTCCGGGAACCTCAGGCCCCCTAAAGCCCACCATCGGGTCCACAGGCCACCTAACGCTCAGCTCCGGGTCCACAAGCCCCCTCACGCCCAGCTACGGGGACCTCAGGCCCCCTAACGCCCACCATCGGGTCCACAGGCCCGCTAACGCCCACCATCGGGTCCACAGGCACCCGAACGCCCCCTCCGCGGACCTCAGGCCCCCTAACGCACAGCTCCGGGAACCACAGACCCCCTAACGCCTACCATCGGGTCCACAGCCCCCTGACGCCCAGCTCCGTGTCCACAGGCCCCCTAACACTCAGCTCCGGGGACCACAGGCCCCCTAACGCCTACCATGGGGTCCACAGGCACCCTAACGTCCACCGTCGGGTACACAGGCACTCTAACGCCGCCTCCGGGGACCTCAGCCCCCTAACGCCAACCATCGGGTCCACAATCTCCCTAACGCCCAGCTCCGGGTCCTCAGGCCCCCTACCGCCCAGCTCCGTGTCCACAGGTCGCCTAACGCCCAGCTCCGGGCACCTCAGGACCCCTAACGCCTACCATCGGGTCCACAGGCCCCCTAACGCCCAGCTCCGTGGACCACAGGCCCCCTAACACCCACCATCGGTTCCACAGGCACCCTAACGCCTATCATCGGGTCCAGAGGCCCCCTAACACCCACCATCGGGTCCACAGGCCCCCTAACGCCCAGCTCCATGGACCTCAGGCCCCCTAACGCCCAACTCCTGGTCCGCAAGGCCCCTAACACCCACCATCGGGTCCACAGGCCCCCTAACGCCGAGCTCCGGAGACCACAGGCCCCCTAACGCCAACCATCGGGTCCACACGCCCCCTAACGCCCAGCTCTGGAGACCACAGACCCCCTAACGCCTACCATCGGGACCACAGGCCCCCTAACGCAGAGCTTCGAGGCCCACATGCCCCCTAACTCCCAGCTCCGGGGACCACAGGCCCCCTAACGCCTACCATCGGGTCCACAGGGCCAAGAACGCCCAGCTCTGGGTCCACAGGCCCCCTAACGCTCAGCTCCGGGGACTACAGGCCCCCTAACGCCTAACATTGGGTCCACAGGCACCCTAACGCCCACCATCGGGTCCACAGTCACCCTAACGCCCAGCTCCGAGGACCTCAGGCCCCCTAATGCCCACCATCGGTCCTCAAGCCCCCTGACGCCCAGCTCCGGTTCGTCAGGCCCCCTAACACCCAGGCCCAGTTCCACGGGCCCCCTGACGCCGAGCACCAGGACCACAGGACCTCTAACGCCCCACCATCGGGTCCACAGGACCCCTAACGCCCAGTTCCAGGTCCTCAGGCCCCCTAAAGCCCAGCTCCCGGTCCTCAGGTCCCCTAACGCCTACCATCGGGTCCTCAGGACCCCTAATGCCCAACCCGGGGACCACAGGCCCTCTAACGCCCAGTTCTGGGTCCACAGGCCCAATAACGTCCAGCTCGAGGTACACAGGCCCCCTAACGCCCATCTCTGGGTCCACAGGCCCCCTAACGCACAGCTCCGGGTCCACACGCCCAATAACGCCCAGCTCGACGTACACAGGCCCCTTAACGCCCAACTCTGGGGACCTCAGGCCCCCTAACTCCCTGCTCCGGTTCCTCAGGACCCCTAACGCCCAGCCAGGGGACCACAGGCCCCCTAACGCCTACCATGGGGACCATAGGCCGCCTAACGCCCAGCTCCCTTTACTCAGGCCCCCTAACGCATGCCATCGGGTCCGCAGGACCCTAGCGAACAGCTCCGGGGACCACAGGACCCCTAACGCCCAGCTACGGAAACCACAGGCCACTAACGCCTACCATCGGGTCCACAGGCCCCCTAACGCCCAGCTCCGGGACTTAAGGCCCCCTAACGCCCATCATCGGATTCACAGGCCCTTAACGCCCAGGTCCGAGGACCTGAGACCCCTAACGCTTATCATCGGGTTCACAGGCCCCCTAACGCCCAGCTCCGGGTCCACAGGCCCTCTAACGCTCAACTCCGGGGACCACAGGCACCCTAACATCTACCATCCGGTCCACAGGGCCCCTAACGTCCAGCTCCGGGGACCTCAGACCCCCTAACGCCCACCATCGGGTCCTCAGGCCCCCTAATGCCCATCATCGGGTCCAAAGACCCCTAACGCCCAGCTCCGGGACCTCAGGCCCCCCAACGCTTATCATCGGGTTCACAGGCCCCCTAACGCCCAGCTCCGGGTCCACAGGCCCTTTAACGCTCAGCTCCGGGGACCACAGGCCCCCTAACGCCCACCATCGGGTCCAGAGGCCCCTTAACGCCCAGCTCCGGGACCTCAGGCCCCCTAACGCCCATCCTCGGGTCCAAAGGCCCCTAACGCCCACCTCCGGGGCCCACAGGCCCCCTAACGCCTAGCATCGGGTTCACAGGCCCCCTAACGCCCAGCTCCGAGTCCACAGGCTCTCTAACGCTCAGCTGCGCGGACCACTGGCCCCCTAACTCCCAGCTCCAGGGACCACAGGCACCCTAACGCCCAGCTCCGGGGACCACAGGCCCCTTAACGCCATCCATCGGGTCCACAAGCCCAATAACGCCCAGCTCCGGGGAACAAAGGCCCCCTAACGCCTACCATCGGGTCCTCAGGCCCCCTAACGCACAGCTGCGGATCCTGACGCCCACTAACGCCCACCATCGGGTCCACAGGACCCCTAACGCCCAGCTCCGGGGACCTCAGGCCTCCTAACACCCAGCTGTGGGTCCACTGGCCCCCTAACGGCCAGCTCCGGGTCCACAGGCCCCCTAACGCCCACCATCGCGTCCACAGGCCCCCTAACGCCCAGCTCCGGGTCCACGGGCCCCGTAACGACTAGCTCGAGGTCCACAGGACCCCTAACGCCCAGCCCAGGGAACACAGGACCGCTAAAGGCCAGAACGGGGACCACAGGCCCCCTAACGCCCAGCTCCGGGGACCACAGGCGGAAACAGGGTTTTGGGGACCCTGGGGTTAGGGGCCCTTTCAAATGGGTTTTTGGGGCCTCTGCAGTTAAGGGCCACTGGAAATCCGAAATTGGGGTCCCTGAGATTAGGGGCCCTGGAAACAGGGTTTTGGGGCCCGTGGTGTCAAGGGCCCCTGGAAAAGGGGGTTTGGGGCCGCTAGGGTTAAGGGCACCTGGAAATAGGGTTTTTATGGCCCCTGGGGTTAGGGGCCTCTAGAAATGGGGTTTTGGGGCCCCTAGGGTTAAGGGACCCTGTAAATGGGGTTTTGTGGCCCCTGGGGTTAGGGGGCACTGAAAATGGTTTTTTTTGGGGTCAATGAGATTAGGGGTCTCTGGACATTGGGTTTTGTGGCCTCTGGGGTTAGGGGCCACTGGAAATGGGGTTTTGGAGCCCCTGGTTTTAAGGGCCACTGAAAATTGGTTTTTGGGGTCCCTGAGATTAGGGACCCCTGGAAATGGTGTTTTGGGTCCTCTGCGGTTAAGGGCCCCTGGAAATGGGTTTTTGGGGTCCCTGAGATTAGTGGCCCCTGGAAATGTGGTTTTGGGGCCCCTGAGGTGAAGCGCACCTGGAAATGGAGTTTTGGGGCCCCTGGTGTTATGGGCCTCTGGACATGGGGATTTTGGCCCCTGGGGTTAAGGGCCCCTAGAAATGGGGTTTTGGGGTCCCAGGGGTTAGGGGCCCCTAGAAATGGATATTTGGGGCCCCTGGAAATAGGGTTTTGAGGCCCCTGGGGTTAGGGGCCCCTGAAAAAGGGGTTTTGGAATCCCTGAGATTTGGGGCCCCTGGGATTGGGGTTTTGGGGCCTCTCGGTTTAATGGCTCCTGGAAATGGGGTTTTGGGGCCCCTGGGGTTAGAGGGCCCAGAAAATGGGATTTGGGGGCCCCTGGGATTAAGGGCCCTTGGAAATGGGCTTTTGGGGTCCCTGAGATTAGGGGCCCCTGGAAATGGGGATTTTGGAGCCCCTGGGGTTAAGGTCCACTGGAAATGGGTTTTTGGGGACCTGGGGTTAAAAGCCTTTGGAAATGAGTTTTTGGGGCCCCTGCGGTCAAGAGTCCCTTGTAATGGCCTTTTGGGATCCCTGAGATTAGGTGCCCCTGGAAACGGGGTTTTGGGGTCCGTTGGATTTGGGGCCCCTGGAAATCGGGTTTGGGGGCACCTGAGGTTAAGGGCCCCTGGAAATGGGGTTTAGGGGCCCCTGGGGTTAAGGGCCCCTGAAAATGGGGTTTTGGGGACCATGGGGTTAAGGGCCCCTGGAAATGTGGTTTCGGGGTCCCGGGGTTAGGTGCCCCAGAGAATGGGGTTTTGGGGTCCCTGGGATTAAGGGCCCCTGGAAATAAGGTTTTGGGGTCCCTGAGATTAGCGGCCCCTGGAAATCGGGTTTGGGGGCCCCTGCTGTTAAGAGCCCCTGGAAATGGGGTTTTGGGGCCTCTGGGGTTATGGGCCCCCTTAAATTGGGGTTTTGGTGCCCCTGGGTTTAAGGGCTTCAGGAAATAGGCTTTTGGGGCCCCTGGGTTTAAGGTCCCCTGGAAATGGGGTTTTGGGGTCCTTGAGATTAGGGGCTCCTGGAAATGGGGTTTGGGGGCACCTGAGGTTAAGGGCCCCTGGAAATGGGGTTTTGGGGCCCCTTGGATTTGGGTCCCCTGGAAATGGGGTTTTGGGGACCCTGTGGTTAAGGAAACCTGGAAATGGGTTATTGGGGTCCCTGAGATTAGGGGCGCCAGAACATGGGGTTCTGGGGCATTTGGGATTAAGGGCCCCTGGAAATGGGGTTTTGTGGTCCCTGAGATTAGAGGCCCCTGGAAATGGGGTTTGGGGTCCCTGAGTTAAGGGGTCCCTGGAAATGGGGATTTCGGGCCCCTAGGGTTAAAGGCCCCTGGAAATGGGATTTGGGGGCCCCTGAAATTAGCGGCCCCTTGAAATGGGGTTTTGAGGCCCCTGGGGTTAGAGGCCACTGGAATTTGGGTTTTGGGGCCCCTGGGATTTAGGGACCCTGGAAATGAGGTTTTGGGTTCCCTGAGATTAGGAGCCCCTGTAAATGGGGTTTTGGGGCCCCTGGGGTTAAGGGCCTCTGGAAATTGGATTTTTGGGGCCCCTGGGGTTACGGGCCCCTGGAAATTGGGTTTTGGGGTATCTGAGATTAGGGGCCCGTGGAATTGGGTTTTTTTTGGGGGAAACTGGGGTAAAGGGCCCCTGGAAATGGAGTTTTGGTGACCCAGAGTTTTGGGACCCCTGGACACAGGGTTTTGGGGCCCGTGGAGGTAAAGGCCCCTGGAAATGTGGTTCTCGGGTCCCTGTGGTTAAGGGCCCCTGTAAATTGGGTTTTGGGGCCCCTGTGGTTAAGGGCCCCTGGAAATGGGGTTTGGGGGTCCCTGAGATTAGGGGCCACTGGAAATGGGGTTTTTGGGTCCCTGGGGAAATGGGCCCCTGGAAATGTGGTTTTTGGGTCCCTGATATTAGTGGCCCCTGGAAATGGGTTTTTGGAGACGCTGAGATTTGGGGCCCCTGGAAATGGGGTTTTGGGTCCCCTGCGGTCCGGAGCCCGTGGATATCGGGATTTGGGGTCCCTGAGATTAGGGGCCCCTGGAAATGGGGTTTTTGGGTCCCTGAGATTTTGGGGCCCAGGAACTGGGGTTTTCGGGACCCTGCGATTAAGGGACCCTGGAAATGGGGTTTTGCTGTCCCTGAGATTAGGGGCCCCTGGACACGGTGTTTTGGGGTTTCTGAGATTAAGGGCCCCTGGAAATGGTGTTTTGGGGTTTCTGACATTAGGGACCCCTGGAAATCGGGTTTTAGGGACCCTGGGGTTAAGGGCCCCAGGATATCGGGTTTTGGGTCCCTGAGATTAGTGGTGCTTGGAAATGGGGTTTTGGGACCCCCGTTGTTAAGGGCCCCTGGAAACCGGGTTTTGGGGCCCCTGGTGTTAAAGGCATCTGGAAATGGGGTTCTGGGGACCCTGGGGTTAAGGGCCCCTGGAAATGGGGTTTTGTGGTCCCTGATATTAGGGGCCCCTGGAAATCGGGTGTTGGGGCTCCTGTTGTTATGGGCCCCTGGAAATGGGGTTTGGGTGCCCCTAGGGTTAGGGGCCCCTGGAAATGGGGTTTTCAGGCCCCAGGACTTAGGGGCCTCTGGGAATGGCGTTTTGGGCCCCCTGGTGTTAGGGGCCCCTGGAAATGGGGTTTTAGGCCTCAGGGGTTTGGGTGCCCTGGTTATGGGAATTTTGGTGCCCCTGGTGTTTGAGGCCCCTGGAAATGGGGTTTTGGGTCCCCTGAAGTTAGGGTCCCCTGGAAACGCCTTTTTGGGGCACCTAGGGTTAGGGGCCCCTGGATATGAGGATTTGGGGCCCCTAGGGCTAGAGGCCCCTGGAAATGGGCTTTTGTGGTCCCTGGTGTTCGGGACCCCTGGAAATGGGGTTTTGGGGCCCCTAGGCTTAGGGGCCCTGTAAATGGGGTTTTGGGGCCCCTGGGGTTAGTGGCCCCTTCAAATGGGGTTTCGGGGCTCTAGGTTTAGGAGCCCTGGAAATGGGGTTTTGCTGCTCCTGTTTTTAGGGGCCACTGGAAATGTATTTTTGGGGTCCCTGAAGTTAGGTCTCCCTGGAAATGGGGGGTTGTGGCCCCTGTGCTCAGGGGTCCCTGGAAATGGGATTTTGGGGCCCCTGGGCTTAGTGGCCCCTTCAAATGGGGTTTCGGGGCTCCTTAGGTTAGTGACCCATGTAATTGGGTTTTTGTGGCCCCTGAGGTTAGGGGCCCCTGATAATGGGGTTTTTGAACCACTGGACTTAGGCCCACTTGAAATGGGATTTTGGGGCCCGTGTTGTTAGTGGCTCCTGGAAATTGGGAGTTGAGACCCCTAAGGTTAGTGGCACTTGAAAAAGGGGTTTTTGAGCTCCTACCTTTAGGGACGCCTGGAAATGGGGTTTTCGGTCCCCTGGGGTTAGAGACTTCTGGAAATGGGCGCCAAACACCAGGGGCTACAAAAGCCCATTTCCAGGGGCCCCTAACCCCTGGGGCCCCAAAACCGCATTTCCAGGGGCCCGTAACCCCAGGGGAACGAAAACTCCATTTCTAGGAGCCCTTAAACCAACGGAGAGCAAAACCCCATTTCCAGGGACCCCTATATCAGGGAACCCAAATCCCCATATCCGGTTGGCTCTAAATCTATGGGCCCCAAAACCCCATTTCCAGGGAACTCTACCCCCGGGGCCCATACCCCATTTCCAAAGTCTTAATGCTATTCGGATCCACTGCTGATCATTGGACCCCGCTCCCTTTGTTAAAACTGATAAACACGAGACAGTAATTCTATTGGGCAGAGAAGCACCAATTTCACCTGCATTTCTTCTGCAAATGTCATCATTTCACTGCTTGAAATTTTATAGAGATGCTTTCGCAATTAATGTGACGTAATCATTTCGGTAGATTCCGAGGCAAGGATTAGTCTTCTTGCCTTTTTTCAGAAGCTCCATATCATCGCCTGGTGGCATTTTCGAAGAGAATCCCTCGAAGAACATTGCAAAACATGACTCAATTATTGCAAATCACAGTTAGGCAAGACTTTCTTTTGGAATGAGATCCCAAATACTCTTCAGATAAACCGCTAGCTATGTTTCGGAGATCCTGATGCACTATTAGCAAATTGACCGAGATGCGCTGTGAAAATAGCTAAACGTGAGAAATTCGTTTCGAGAGACTGCTTGGCACGAATGCCTCCTGGAATAAACGCACAAATGCTATTCGCATCCATGCTGGGCTTTTGCCAGATATCCATTGGAGAAAATAACTAAACTTGAGTAATTAAGCCTAAATCACTGCAAGACCTGACATTCCCACGGAACCAATCTCTAAATCCTATTCAGATGCAGAGCTGGTCATTTGACGGAGCTTGCTTTGTGAAAATTGATAAACATGAGACAGATATTCAAGGGAACAGATAAGCAGGAATTTCACCCGCAATTCCCATTCAAATGTCAATATTTCACTGCTGGAGATTTTGAGGAGCTGTTTCGGTGAAAAATGCGAATCATTCATTCCTCATAATGGCAAAAGACAGAGTTCTCTTGGAATAGTCCATCAGAGGCTCATACAATCCCATGCAGATCATTTAGAAAGATTCCCTTCACGCACATGGCTAAACAAGAACCATTCATTGCAAAGCACACTAAGGCACGAATTTCTTTCCGAAACAGACTCCAATACACTAAGGACGAAATGCAAGCCATTTATTGGGGGGCCTTATTCAATGTTCGCAAATTGACCAAGATACACTGTGAAAACTGCAAAATATAGAACATTCGTTCTGAAGATCTGCTTGGAGCGAATTCCTTGTAGAATCATCCCACAAATTCTATGCGGATGCACTGCTGAGCTTTTGGCAGAAATCCATTCGTGAAAATAGCTAAACCTGAGTAATTAAGCCAAAATCACTGCAAAACCAGACATTCCCACGAAACAAAACGCTACAAGCTATTGAGATGCGCTGCTGGTCATTGGGCAGCGCTCTCTTTGTGAAAGATGATAAAGACGAGTCAGTAATTTTTGTGCACAGATAAGCAGGAATTTCACATGCAATTCCCCTACAAATGCCATTATTTCACTGCTTGAGATTTTGGGGAACTGTTTCTCTGAAAAATGCGAAATATTCATTCAAGAAATCTAATGACAGATTTCTCTTGGAAGAGTCCATCAGAAGCTCATAGAATCCCATGCAGACAATTTGGAAAGATTCCCTTCATCTACATGGCTAAGCAAGAACCATTCTTTGCAAACCACGGTTAGGCACGAATTTCTCTTCGAAACAGACTCCAAATACCCTTCGGATAAACGGCTAGCGATTTTTCGAAGATCCTGATGCACTGCTGTCAAACTGACCGAGATACGCTGTTAGACAGCTAAGTACAGAACATTCCTTCTGAACTTGTGCTTGGACCGAATTCCTTGCGGAATCCTCCGTCAAATTTCCCTTAATTTCCCTGCTAATGCCATTATTCCATTCCTTGAGATTTTGAGAAACTCTTTCGGTGAAAAATGCGAATCATTCATTCCAGAAATCTAAACACACATTTCTCTTGGAAGAGTCAATCAGAAGCTCATAGAATCCCATGCAGACCATTTGGAAAGATTCCCTTCATCTACATGGCTAAGCAAGAACCATTCTTTGCAAACCACGGTTAGGCACGAGTTTCTCTTGGAAACAGACTCCAAATACCCTTCGGATGAACGGCTAGCCATTTTTCGAAGATCCTGATTGATTCCCTGCTGTCAATCTGACTGCGATACGCTGTTAAAACTGCAAAATATAGAACATTCGTTCTGAATGTCTGCTTGGAGCGAATTCCTTGTGGAATCATCCCACAAATTCTATGCGGATCCACTGCTGAGCTTTTGTCAGAAATCCATTCGTGAAAATAGCTAAACCTGAGTAATTAAGGCAAAATCACTGCAAAACCTGACATTCCGACGAAACAAAACGCTACAAGCTATTGGGAACCACTGCTGGTCATTGGGCAGCGCTCCCTTTGTGAAAATTGATAAAGACGAGACAGTCATTCTAGTGCACAGAGAAGCAGGAATTTCACCCTTAATTTCCCTGCTAATGCTTTATTTCACTGCTTGACAATTTGTGGACATTTTGGGGAACTGTTTCGTTGAAAATTCGAATCATTCATTCCTGATCATGGCTAAACGCAGATTTCTCTTGTAATAGTCAATCAGAAGCACATAGAATCCCATGCAGACCATTTGGAAAGATTCCCTTCATCTACATGGCTAAGCAAGAACCATTCTTTGCAAACCACGGTTAGGCACGAATTTCTCTTCGAAACAGACTCCAAATACCCTTCGGATGAACGGCTAGCCATTTTTCGAAGATCCTGATGCACTGCTGTCAAACTGACCGAGATACGCTGTTAGACAGCTAAATACAGAACATTCGTTCTCAACTTGTGCTTGGACCGAATTCGTTGCGGAATCCTCCGTCAAATTTCCCTTAATTTCCCTGCTAATGCCATTATTTCATTCCTTGAGATTTTGGGGAACTCTTTCGGTGAAAAATGCGAATCATTCATTCCAGAAATCTAAACACACATTTCTCTTGGAAGAGTCAATCAGAAGCTCATAGAATCCCATGCAGACCATTTGGAAAGATTCCCTTCCTCTACATGGCTAAGCAAGAACCATGCTTTGCAAACCACGGTTAGGCACGAATTTCTCTTGGAAACAGACTCCAAATACCCTTCGGATGAACGGCTAGCCATTTTTCGAAGATCCTGATTGATTCACTGCTGTCAATCTGACTGGGATACGCTGTTAAAACTGCAAAATATAGAACATTCGTTCTGAAGGTCTGCTTGGAGCGAATTCCTTGTGGAATCATCCCACAAATTCTATGCGGATCCACTGCTGAGCTTTTGTCAGGAATCCATTCGTGAAAATAGCTAAACCTGAGTAATTAAGGCAAAATCACTGCAAAACCTGACATTCCCACGAAACAAAACGCTACAAGCTATTCGGATGCGCTGCTGGTCATTGGGCAGCGCTCTCTTTTTGAAAGTTTATAAAGACGAATCAGTCATTCTTGTGCACAGAGAAGCAGGACTTTCACATGCAATTCCCCTACAAATGCCATTATTTCACTGCTTGAAATTTTGAGGAACTGTTTCTGTGAAAAATGCGAAATATTGATTCAAGAAATCTAAAGACAGATTTCTCTTGGAAGAGTCCATCAGAAGCTCATAGAATCCCATGCAGACCATTTGGAAAGATTCCCTTCATCTACATGGCTAAGCAAGAACCATTCTTTGCAAACCACGGTTAGGCACGAATTTCTCTTGGAAACAGACTCCAAATACCCTTCGGATGAACGGCTAGCCATTTTTCGAAGATCCTGATGCACTGCTGTCAAACTGACCGAGATACGCTGTTAAGCAGCTAAATACAGAACATTCGTTCTGAACTTGTGCTTGGATCGAATTCCTTGCGGAAACCTCCGTCAAATTTCCCTTAATTTCCCTGCTAATGCCATTATTTAATTCCTTGAGATTTTGGGGAACTCTTTCGGTGAAAAATGCGAATCATTCATTCCAAAAATCTAAACACACATTTCTCTTGGAAGAGTCAGTCAGAAGCTCATAGAATCAGATGCAGACCATTTGGAAAGATTCCCTTCATCTACATGGCGAAGCAAGAACCATGCTTTGCAAACCACGGTTAGGTACGAATTTTTCTTGGAAACAGATTCCAAATACCCTTCGGATGAACGGCTAGCCATTTTTCGAAGATCCTGATGCACTGCTGTCAAACTGACCGAGATACGCTGTTAGACAGCTAAATACAGAACATTCGTTCTCAACTTGTGCTTGGACCGAATTCCTTGCGGAATCCTCCGTCAAATTTCCCTTAGTTTCCCTGCTAATGTCACTTTTTAATTCCTTGAGATTTTGGGGAACTCTTTCGGTGAAAAATGCGAATCATTCATTCCAGAAATCTAAACACACATTTCTCTTGGAAGAGTCAATCAGAAGCTCATAGAATCCCATGTAGACCATTTGGAAAGATTCCCTTCATCTACATGGCTAAGCAAGAACCATTCTTTGCAAACCACGGTTAGGCACGAATTTCTATTGGAAACAGATTCCAAATAGCCTTCGGATGAACGGCTAGCCATTTTTCGAAGATCCTGATTGATTCCCTGCTGTCAATCTGACTGCGATACGCTGTTAACACTGCAAAATATAGAGCATTCGTTCTGAATGTCTGCTTGGAGCGAATTCCTTGTGGAATCATCCCACAAATCTATGCGGATCCTCTGCTGAGCTTTTGTCAGAAATCCATTCGTGAAAATAGCTAAACCTGAGTAATTAAGCCAAAATCACTGCGCGAGATGACATTCCCACGAAACAAAACGCTACAAGCTATTCGGAACCACTGCTGGTCATTGGGCAGCGCTCTCTTTTTGAAAATTGATAAAGACGAGACAGTCATTCTTGTGCACAGAGAAGCAGGAATTTCACCCTTAATTTCCCTGCTAATGCTTTATTTCACTGCTTGACAATTTGTGGACATTTTGGGGAACTGTTTCGTTGAAAATTCGAATCATTCATTCCTGATCATGGCTAAACTCAGATTTCTCTTGTAATAGTCAATCAGAAGCACATAGAATCCCATGCAGACCATTTGGAAAGATTCCCTTCATCTACATGGCTAAGCAAGAACCATTCTTTGCAAACCACGGTTAGGCACGAGTTTCTCTTGGAAACAGACTCCAAATACCCTTCGGATGAACGGCTAGCCATTTTTCGAAGATCCTGATGCACTGCTGTCAAACTGACCGAGATGCGCTGTGATCTCAGCTAAACACAAGTAATTCGATGCGAAGGAGCGACTGGACCGAATTCCTTGTGGAATCATCTTATAAAGGCTATGCGGATCCACTGCTGAATTCTGCCAGAAATGCATTCGTGAAAAGGGCTAAATCTTTGTTATTAAGCCTAAATCACTGCGCGAGATGACATTTCCACGAAACAAAACTCTACATACTATTCGGATGCACTCCTTGTCGTTGGCCAGCGCTCCCTTTGTGAAAACTGATAAAGACGAGACAGTCATTCGAGGGCAGGGATAAGCAGGAATTTCACCCTTAATTTCCCTGCTAATGCTTTATTTCACTGCTTGACAATTTGTGGACATTTTGGGGAACTGTTTCGTTGAAAAATTCGAATCATTCATTCCTGATCATGGCTAAACGCAGATTTCTCTTGTAATAGTCAATGAGAAGCACATAGAATCCCGTGCAGACCATTTGGAAAGATTCCCTTCATCTACATGGCTAAGCAAGAAGCATTCTTTGCAAACCACGGTTAGGCACGGATTTCTCTTGGAAACAGACTCCAAATACCCTTCGGATGAACGGCTAGCCATTTTTCGAAGGTCCTGATGCACTGCTGTCAAACTGACCGAGATACGCTGATAAGCAGCTAAATACAGAACATTCATTCTGAACTTGTGCTTGGACCGAATTCCTTGCGGAATCCTCCGTCAAATTTCCCTTAATTTCCCTGCTAATGTCACTTTTTAATTCCTTGAGATTTTGGGGAACTCTTTCGGTGAAAAATGCGAATCATTCATTCCAGAAATCTAAACACACATTTCTCTTGGAAGAGTCAATCAGAAGCTCATAGAATCCCATGCAGACCATTTGGAAAGATTCCCTTCATCTACATGGCTAAGCAAGAAGCATTCTTTGCAAACCACGGTTAGGCACGAATTTCTATTGGAAACAGATTCCAAATAGCCTTCGGATGAACGGCTAGCCATTTTTCGAAGATCCTGATTGATTCCCTGCTGTCAATCTGACTGCGATACGCTGTTAAAACTGCAAAATATAGAACATTCGTTCTGAAGGTCTGCTTGGAGCGAATTCCTTGTGGAATCATCCCACAAATCTATGCGGATCCACTGCTGAGCTTTTGTCAGCAATCCATTCGTGAAAATAGCTAAACCTGAGTAATTAAGCCAAAATCACTGCGCGAGATGACATTCTCACGAAACGAAACGCTACAAGCTATTCGGATGCGCTGCTGGTCATTTGGCAGCGGTCCCTCTGTGAAAATGGATAAAGACGAGTCAGTGATTCTAGTGCACAGATAAGCAGGACTATCACATGCAATTCCCCTACAAATGCCATTATTTCACTGCTTGAAATTTTGAGCAACTGTTTCTGTGAAAAATGCGAATATTCATTCCAGAAATCTAAAGACAGATTTCTCTTGGAAGGGTCCATCAGAAGCTCATAGAATCCCATGCAGATCATTTGGAAAGATTCCCTTCATCTACATGGCTAAGCAAGAACCATTCTTTGCAAACCACGGTTAGGCACGAGTTTCTCTTGGAAACAGACTCCAAATACCCTTCGGATGAACGGCTAGCCATTTTTCGAACATCCTGATTGATTCACTGCTGTCAATCTGACTGCGATACGCTGTTAAAACTGCAAAATATAGAACATTGGTTCTGAAGGTCTGCTTGGAGCGAATTCCTTGTGGAATCATCCCACAAATTCTATGCGGATCCACTGCTGAGCTTTTGTCAGAAATCCATTCGTCAAAATAGCTAAACCTGAGTAATTAAGCCAAAATCACTGCAAAACCTGACATTCCCACGAAACAAAACGCTACAAGCTATTGGGAACCACTGCTGGTAATTGGGCAGCGCTCCCTTTGTGAAAATTGATAAAGACGAGACAGTCATTCTAGTGCACAGAGAAGCAGGAATTTCACCCTTAATTTCCCTGCTAATGCTTTATTTCACTGCTTGACAATTTGTGGACATTTTGGGGAACTGTTTCGTTGAAAATTCGAATCATTCATTCCTTATCATGGCTAAACTCAGATTTCTCTTGTAATAGTCAATCAGCAGCACATAGAATCCCATGCAGACCATTTGGAAAGATTCCCTTCATCTACATGGCTAAGCAAGAACCATTCTTTGCAAACCACGGTTAGGCACGAGTTTCTCTTTGAAACAGACTCCAAATACCCTTCGGATGAACGGCTAGCCATTTTTCGAAGATCCTGATGCACTGCTGTCAAACTGACCGAGATGCGCTGTGATCTCAGCTAAACACAAGTAATTCGATGCGAAGGAGCGACTGGACCGAATTCCTTGTGGAATCATCTTATAAAGGCTATGCGGATCCACTGCTCAATTCTGCCAGAAATGCATTCGTGAAAAGGGCTAAATCTTTGTTATTAAGCCTAAATCACTGCGCGAGATGACATTTCCACGAAACAAAACTCTACATACTATTCGGATGCACTCCTTGTCGTTGGCCAGCGCTCCCTTTGTGAAAACTGATAAAGACGAGACAGTCATTCGAGGGCAGGGATAAGCAGGAATTTCACCCTTAATTTCCCTGCTAATGCTTTATTTCACTGCTTGAAAATTTGTGGACATTTTGGGGAACTGTTTCGTTGAAAAATTCGAATCATTCATTCCTGATCATGGCTAAACGCAGATTTCTCTTGTAATAGTCAATGAGAAGCACATAGAATCCCGTGCAGACCATTTGGAAAGATTCCCTTCATCTACATGGCTAAGCAAGAAGCATTCTTTGCAAACCACGGTTAGGCACGGATTTCTCTTGGAAACAGACTCCAAATACCCTTCGGATGAACGGCTAGCCATTTTTCGAAGGTCCTGATGCACTGCTGTCAAACTGACCGAGATACGCTGATAAGCAGCTAAATACAGAACATTCATTCTGAACTTGTGCTTGGACCGAATTCCTTGCGGAATCCTCCGTCAAATTTCCCTTAATTTCACTGCTAATGCCATTATTCCATTCCTTGAGATTTTGGGGAACTCTTTCGGTGAAAAATGCGAATCATTCATTCCAGAAATCTAAACACATATTTCTCTTGGAAGGGTCCATCAGAAGCTCATAGAATCCCATGCAGACCATTTGGAAAGATTCCCTTCATCTACATGGCTAAGCAAGAAGCATTCTTTGCAAACCACGGTTAGGCACGAATTTCTTTTGGAAACAGACTCCAAATACCCTTCGGATGAACGGCTAGCCATTTTTCGAAGATCCTGATTGATTCACTGCTGTCAATCTGACTGCGATACGCTGTTAACACTGCAAAATATAGAACATTCCTTCTGAAAGTCTGCTTGGAGCGAATTCCTTGTGGAATCATCCCACAAATTCTATGCGGATCCACTGCTGAGCTTTTGTCAGGAATCCATTCGTGAAAATAGCTAAACCTGAGTAATTAAGCCAAAATCACTGCGCGAGATGACATTCTCACGAAACGAAACGCTACAAGCTATTCGGATGCGCTGCTGGTCATTGGGCAGCGGTCCCTCTGTGAAAATTGTTAAAGACGAGTCAGTCATTCTAGTGCACAGATAAGCAGGACTAGCACATGCAATTCCCCTACAAATGCCATTATTTCACTGCTTGAAATTTTGAGGAACTGTTTCTGTGAAAAATGCGAATATTCATTCAAGAAATCTAAAGACAGATTTCTCTTGGAAGGGTCCATCAGAAGCTCATAGAATCCCATGCAGACCATTTGGAAAGATTCCCTTCATCTACATGGCTAAGCAAGAACCATTCTTTGCAAACCACGGTTAGGCACGAGTTTCTCTTGGAAACAGACTCCAAATACCCTTCGGATGAACGGCTAGCCATTTTCGAAGATCCTGATTGATTCCCTGCTGTCAATCTGACTGCGATACGCTGTTAACACTGCAAAATATAGAGCATTCGTTCTGATTGTCTGCTTGGAGCGAATTCCTTGTGGAATCATCCCACAAATCTATGCGGATCCACTGCTGAGCTTTTGTCAGAAATCCATTCGTGAAAATATCTAAACCTGAGTAATTAAGCCAAAATCACTGCGCGAGATGACATTCCCACGAAACGAAACGCTACAAGCTATTCGGATGCGCTGCTGGTCATTTGGCAGCGGTCCCTCTGTGAAAATGGATAAAGACGAGTCAGTCATTCTAGTGCACAGATAAGCAGGACTATCACATGCAATTCCCCTACAAATGCCATTATTTCACTGCTTGAAATTTTGAGGAACTGTTTCTGTGAAAAATGCGAATATTCATTCAAGAAATCTAAAGACAGATTTCTCTTGGAAGGGTCCATCAGAAGCTCATAGAATCCCATGCAGACCATTTGGAAAGATTCCCTTCATCTACATGGCTAAGCAAGAACCATTCTTTGCTAACCACGGTTAGGCACGAATTTCTCTTGGAAACAGACTCCAAATACCCTTCGGATGAACGGCTAGCCATTTTTCGAAGATCCTGATTGAGTCACTGCTGTCAATCTGACTGCGATACGCTGTTAAAACTGCAAAATATAGAACATTCGTTCTGAAGGTCTGCTTGGAGCGAATTCCTTGTGGAATCATCCCACAAATTCTATGCGGATCCACTGCTGAGCTTTTGTCAGAAATCCATTCGTGAAAATAGCTAAACCTGAGTAATTAAGCCAAAATCACTGCAAAACCTGACATTCCCACGAAACAAAACGCTACAAGCTATTGGGAACCACTGCTGGTCATTGGGCAGCGCTCTCTTTGTGAAAATTGATAAAGACGAGACAGTCATTCTAGTGCACAGAGAAGCAGGAATTTCACCCTTAATTTCCCTGCTAATGCTTTATTTCACTGCTTGACAATTTCTGGACATTTTGGGGAACTGTTTCGTTGAAAATTCGAATCATTCATTCCTGATCATGGCTAAACGCAGATTTCTCTTGTAATAGTCAATCAGAAGCACATAGAATCCCATGCAGACCATTTGGAAAGATTCCCTTCATCTACATGGCTAAGCAAGAACCATTCTTTGCAAACCACGGTTAGGCACGAATTTCTCTTGGAAACAGACTCCAAATACCCTTCGGATGAACGGCTAGCCATTTTTCGAACATCCTGATGCACTGCTGTCAAACTGATCGAGATGCGCTGTGATCTCAGCTAAACACAAGTAATTCGATGCGAAGGAGCGACTGGACCGAATTCCTTGTGGAATCATCTTATAAAGGCTATGCGGATCCACTGCTGAATTTTGCCAGAAATGAATTCGTGAAAAGGGCTAAATATTTGTTATTAAGCCTAAATCACTGCGCGAGATGACATTTCCACGAAACAAAACTCTACATACTATTCGGATGCACTCCTTGTCGTTGGCCAGCGCTCCCTTTGTGAAAACTGGTAAAGACGAGACAGTCATTCTAGGGCAGGGATAAGCAGGAATTTCACCCTTAATTTCCCTGCTTATGCTTTATTTCACTGCTTGACAATTTGTGGACATTTTGGGGAACTGTTTCGTTGAAAAATTCGAATCATTCATTCCTGATCATGGCTAAACGAGGTTTCTCTTGTAATAGTCAATGAGAAGCACATAGAATCCCATGCAGACCATTTGGAAAGATTCCCTTCATCTACATGTCTAAGCAAGAACCATTCTTTGCAAACCACGGTTAGGCACGAATTTCTCTTGGAAACAGATTCCAAATACCCTTCGGATGAACGGCTAGCCATTTTTCGAACATCCTGATTGATTAACTGCTGTCAATATGACTGCGATACGCTGTTAACACTGCAAAATATAGAACATTCGTTCTGAAGGTCTGCTTGGAGCGAATTCCTTGTGGAATCATCCCACAAATTCTATGCGGATCCACTGCTGAGCTTTTGTCAGGAATCCATTCGTGAAAATAGCTAAACCTGAGTAATTAAGCCAAAATCACTGCGCGAGATGACAGTCTCACGAAACGAAACGCTACAAGCTATTCGGATGCGCTGCTGGTCATTGGGCAGCGGTCCCTCTGTGAAAATTGTTAAAAACGAGTCAGTCATTCTAGCGCACAGATAAGCAGGACTAGCACATGCAATTCCCCTACAAATGCCATTATTTCACTGCTTGAAATTTTGAGGAACTGTTTCTGTGAAAAATGCGAAATATTGATTCAAGAAATCTAAAGACAGATTTCTCTTGGAAGAGTCCATCAGAAGCTCATAGAATCCCATGCAGACCATTTGGAAAGATTCCCTTCATCTACATGGCTAAGCAAGAACCATTCTTTGCAAACCACGGTTAGGCACGAATTTCTCTTGGAAACAGACTCCAAATACCCTTCGGATGAACGGCTAGCCATTTTTCGAACATCCTGATGCACTGCTGTCAAACTGACCGAGATACGCTGTTAGACAGCTAAATACAGAACATTCGTTTTGAACTTGTGCTTGGACCGAATTCCTTGCGGAATCCTCCGTCAAATTTCCCTTATTTTCCCTGCTAATGCCATTATTTCATTCCTTGAGATTTTGGGGAACTCTTTCGGTGAAAAATGCGAATCATTCATTCCAGAAATCTAAACACACATTTCTCTTGGAAGAGTCAATCAGAAGCTCATAGAATCCCATGCAGACCATTTGGAAAGATTCCCTTCCTCTACATGGCTAAGCAAGAACCATGCTTTGCAAACCACGGTTAGGCACGAATTTCTCTTGGAAACAGATTCCCAATAGCCTTCGGATGAACGGCTAGCCATTTTTCGAAGATCCTGATTGATTCACTGCTGTCAATATGACTGCGATACGCTGTTAACACTGCAAAATATAGAACATTCGTTCTGAAGGTCTGCTTGGAGCGAATTCCTTGTGGAATCATCCCACAAATTCTATGCGGATCCACTGCTGAGCTTTTGTCAGGAATCCATTCGTGAAAATAGCTAAACCTGAGTAATTAAGCCAAAATCACTGCGCGAGATGACAGTCTCACGAAACGAAACGCTACAAGCTATTCGGATGCGCTGCTGGTCATTGGGCAGCGGTCCCTCTGTGAAAATTGTTAAAGACGAGTCAGTCATTCTAGTGCACAGATAAGCAGGACTAGCACATGCAATTCCCCTACAAATGCCATTATTTCACTGCTTGAAATTTTGAGGAACTGTTTCTGTGAAAAATGCGAATATTCATTCAAGAAATCTAAAGACAGATTTCTCTTGGAAGGGTCCATCAGAAGCTCATAGAATCCCATGCAGACCATTTGGAAAGATTCCCTTCATCTACATGGCTAAGCAAGAACCATTCTTTGCAAACCACGGTTAGGCACGAATTTCTCTTGGAAACAGATTCCAAATACCC